>RPOG01006253.1:0-18402 GCA_008086565.1 Thalassoma bifasciatum | reverse complement strand
GCATTAAAAACCCACATCATTGTGTAAAGGATATTAGCACGTGGGCTCAGGAACACTTCAGAAAACCATTGTCAGTTAACACAGTTCATCACTACATCTACAAGTGACAGTTCAAACTCTACCATGCAAAGACAAAGTCACACATCAACAACACACACAAACGCCGCCGCCGGCTTCTCTGAGCCCGAGCTCATCTGAGATGGACTGAGGCAAAGTGGAAAAGTCTGCTGTGGTCTGATGAGTCCACATTTGCAGCTATAATTGGCGAGCCAGCAACCCAAAAAACAAAAAATCATTCTCACAGGGAACATGGGGCCTAGCACTGGTTAGCATTAACATGCTACAGGCTGCTAACAGCTGATCCTGAGTGTAAACAATGTGTCAGTAGTTACAGTTCAGATCTCAGGACAAACAAAGGAGGCTAAACTCTTTTTGGAAATCATGGACGTGGTGTCCTCAGGGCCAAAGAGGAAAAGGACAATCAGGATTGTTCTCAGGTCAAAGTTCAAAAGCAGCATCTGTGATGGTATGGGGGTGTGTTAGAGCCCATGGCATCATGGGTAAGTGTCCCAGTATCTGTGAAGGCAGCATTAATGCTGAAAGGTACAAACAGGTTTTGGAGCAACATCTGCTGCCATCCAAGACACTTTGTCTTTTTCAGGGACGTCCCTGATTATTTCAGCAAGACGATGAAACCAAGACACATTCTGCTCATGTTACAACAGCGTGGCTCTGTAGTAGAAGAGTGCAGCTACTCGACTATTAGACTTCAACAATTAGTGTCGTCAGTTCACAAACACTGAACCAGTGTTGTTAAAGGAAAAGTGAAGAAACAGAGGAAACATGAACCTGAACAAGCTTTTTAGGAGAAAAACAATAAAGTTTATCAGTTTGTCGTGTACTTAATTGAATAAATGTTAAAGAGGATTTGTAAATCATTTCAGTTTGAACCACTTCAGCCTCTAGTTTCTGCAGAAAAACTGATAAAAATGAGCAACAGGAGGGAAAAAAGGAAAAGAGAGAGAGGTCGAGCTCAGAGTTTAAATCTTCACATCTTTGGCAAATCTGTCAAACTTCCTGTTAGCACAGGTGTGACTGTGGGCGGATTCACAGTGTGTGTGTGTGTGTGTGTGTGTGTGTGTACAAACACTCTGGATGGATAACTGCACATTTTTGGATCACACACAAATTCAGACGCAGCCAACAACACACACACACACACACACACACTTGAACTCAGCCTGTGTTAGTGTGTTTGTCACTCGCTGAGTTTCAAGAGGAGAAAACTTTTGCTTCTTCTCCAAATATCCACAAGTTTGCACGTGCATCAAGTCGAATTTATCGGGAAGTTTCTTAAGTTAAATTCTTTTGTCCAGTGTTCCTCAAACTTTTGGAGTCATGACCCCTAATTTAACACACACTTGGATCTGGGACCCTTTTTTTTTTTAAGTCATTTTCTTTTGAATTAAAGAAAACAAATATCAACACATACTAATTAAAACTAATTCAATTCACAAGATTTTTGGGGGGTCTTCATAAATCTTACACTGTCAATCAGACAAAAGTACAGTATGTTCGGTCCACACTGCAAAAACTGAAATCTAATCAAGTGTTTATGTCTTAGTTTTAGTTAAAATTGTCTTTTTATTCATAATATAAGCCACATTTAACTCACAAGTCCAGAAAAATGTCTTATTTCAAAATTTTTAGAGACAAAAATGTCATCTGATTTGCTTCAAAAAAGATAAAAAATAACACAAATTTGCTCATCAAGTTTCTTTAAATGCAAATGTCTCAAAACAAAGAACTTTTTTTTCTTTTTTCCTCCATTGGCAGATTTTTAAGACTTGTTTCAAGCACTTCAGACGTCATTTTTGTCTTTAAAAAACTGGGAATAAGACATTTTTCTGGACTGATTTCAGGTTTTATCCCAATTAAAATGCCAATTTTTGTTGTTTTTAGTCATTTTAGCCACTTTTCACTTCCCCTTTTCACACTTTTATATCAGTTTTTTAAATTCCTTTTCATAATTTTCCAGGTTCACTCCCAAATTTTTGCCAACTTTTGCCCATTTTTGACACTTTTCACTTGCTTATTGTGACTTTTGGATCATTTTTTGACACCTTTTTTCTGTTTTAATCCCAATTTTCTTGCCAATTTCTGTTGTTTCTGCCCATTTTTACCAGTTTTCAAATCTTTTTTTCTCCTTTTGGCCCATTTTTTTTGCAACTTTATACATATTTCCAGGTTTTCACCCAATTTCAATGCCAATTTTGTTGCTCTTCAGTCATTTTAACCACTTTTCACTTCTTTTTTCACACTTTTGGATCATTTTTTAAAAATTCCTTCTTACTAATTTCCAGGATCACTCCCAATTTTCATGCCATTTTTTGTTGTTTTTACTCATTTTTACTCATTTACCATTTTTGATACCTTGTCACTATTTTCCAGGTTTAGGAATTCAGACGTCATTTTTGTCTTTAAATAACTGGAAATAAGACATTTTTCTGGACTGGTTAGTTGAATGTGGCTCATCTTAACATTAAAAAACATTTTTTTACTGAAAATAAGACATAAACACTTGATTAGATTTCATTTTTTGCAGTGAACAAGTTCATTCACAGTCGCTCCTTGAACTATACAAACTCAGCTGATACAACAAATTTAGGAAAAATAATGAAGCAGGAAACAACTAAAACAACCCTGAATGAAGTTTTGTAATTCAATATTCATCAAATTTTTCTAAAATTATATAGCGACCCCGAAAAATCATCTTGTGACCCATATTGGGGTCACGACCCACATGTTGAGAAACGTCTTCTTTCTAATCACCCTGGAGTCCGACAAATCTTAAAAAACAGGATTTAACTTTAATATTTTTAACTTTGTTTCAGGAACTTACAGGCAGGATACACACACACACACACACACACACACACACACACACACACACACACACTTACACAGAAGTGATTAATCTGACCACTCCTGTTCTTGGCGGTGTGTTTCCGCCAGTAAATCTAGGCTCTGGTGGCAGTCTGCATTCCACACACACACACACACACACACACACACACACACACACGTGGAGCATGCAAACCAAACAGACCAACCTCAGGACGGTTCACACACTCACATCCACGCCTGCAAACACCTGCAGAGAGCGAGAGAGGAGCACGAGTAGCAAAGTATGCATCAATAAATCCAAGAGTAAACACACACACACCTGGAAATTCACACTCTGTCCCTGCACAGCACGACTCCCCTCACACCCTCAGAGTGTTTTAGAGTCAGGAATATTTCAAAAAGAGTTTAAATTCTGCAGATTTTTACGAGTCTTTGTGCAGAAATGCACTTTAAAAACCTGCAGGATGAAGAAACGTCCACAAAAACCTCAACAACCTTCACAGATTATCACATTTAGAGAAACCATCTGTAATCTTCACTTTACTTCCTGCTGTAACGACACAATGTGTGCACGCTCCAAGTGTGTGTGTGTGTGTGAGTGTGTGTGTGTTGTGGTCTGTGTTGTCTAATTGTAGAGGGAAGTGTCTGGCAGCTTCTCTCTCCTCTTTGTAGAAACTCATCATCATCATCATCATAGAGCTGCATCCTATCATTTCACACAGCACACAGCCAAACACACACACACACACACACACACACACACACACACACACACACACACACAAACACAGGTAGAACAAACTGTCAGACCGTTAACAGGTTTGAGTCAAACACACCGACCAAAACAATGATGTGGAAACTTGGCTTTGTTTGTTTTTTTTTTCTTACCCCAAATGAGTAAAAATTATAAAATAAAATAAATAATATAAAGAGCTGAAATGATGAGAAAGAATGTAAAATTCCACCTTAAAAGTCAAATTATGGGGAAGAAGTCAGACTTATGAGGGAAAGATGTCAAAATTTGAGCTTAAAAGTCAAAATTTCAGGGAAATAAAAGATGAAATTATTTTACAAAAAGCAAAATTTTCAAGTTGAAGGTCAAAATTTCAGGACAAAAAGTTAAATTTAGGGATAAAAAGTCAAAATTATGAGACAAATAGTAAGAAAATGAAGGTAAAAAGTCAGGATTATAATAAACAATGTCAAAATTGAGTTTAAAAAAGTCATAAATTATGTAGAAAAATCAGAATTATGACACGAAAACTAAAAACTTTGAGAAAAGTCAAACATTTTCGAATAAAATTTAGATTTTTGGGGACAAATAGTCAAAATATTAGACAAAAAGTCAAAATTTGAGTTTACAAGTTAAACTGAGAGGGTCAAAGTTAGAGTTATTCTCATATATAGAGTCATATGTAGAAGACTTTTAGAAAAAAAAAAAAAAAAGTAAACTTGTGAAAAGTTAAAATTTTAAGGCAAAAAGCCAGAATTTGGGGATCAAAAGTCAATTTTAGGGAAAAAAAAAAAAGTCAAAATTTGAGATGAAAAGTCAAAATTAAGGGAAAAAAAGTCAAAATTATTAGAAAAAAAAGCCAAAATGTTAAAATAAAAGTAAAGGCTTAGACTGACTCTTGCTCTGTCACAGTCTGACACTTTTTCCTCAGAAAAATCAGGGTTTTTTTTAATAATATTCTTCATAAATTCAGTCCTCTCTGCCTGTTTTCCTCTGAACAGCTGAATAAATGACACAAGAGTGTGTGTGTGTGTGTGTGTGTGTGTGTGTGTGTGTGTGTGTGTGTGTGTGTGTGTGTGTGTGTGTGTTTGTGTGTGTGTGTGACCACAGAATATTTCTGCAACTGTGTCCGTAAAGCTCACGGTCCCTCTCATTGTTCGCTCTGATCGTCTCATTTATCTGACCTTATNAACAGCGTGGCTCCTCCTGTCACCGTTCTACGTTTTTGAAGCCAAAAAACCCCGTTTCTCTAGCCGCCATTGTGCAGCCAGAGTCTGTGCAGTAGAGAATTTCCAGTGGAGCCAAGTAAAAAAGGGAAATAAAAATATTTATTTCTTCTTCTTCAGAAGGTTTAGTCTCCTTTTGGCTCTTTCCTGAAGTTTCTTATATCCCCGATAAAAACTACTCACGAACGGCAGCTGTCAACTATCGTAAAACGAAACTTATATCGCGGTTTTTAACGTCCAATAACTAATGAGAAACTTATTTTTGAAACAAACTGACTAATTTACAAGTTTGACCCCAACTTTCTTGCGATTTTTGTTGACTTTGGCTATTTTCTAAAATTCGAATCTTGCAAATTTTTGTTGTTTTTAAGTCATTTTACTCACTCTTCACTTGTTTTTTTTCCTTTTTCGAACCATTTTTTTACACCTTCTCACTATTTTCCAGGTTTACTCTCAATTTTCTTGCCAAATTTTTGTTGTTCTTGCCTATTTTTTAAATTATTTTTCAAATCTTTTTTCCTTATTTTGGCCCATTTTCGCAGCTTTTTTGCACACTTTTAG
Source organism: Thalassoma bifasciatum (assembly GCA_008086565.1). Lineage (NCBI taxonomy): Eukaryota > Metazoa > Chordata > Actinopteri > Labriformes > Labridae > Thalassoma > Thalassoma bifasciatum. Next base: position 12,975 of record RPOG01006253.1, on the reverse strand, counting down.
GTTTTATCCCAATTTTAATGCCACTTTTTGTTGCTTTTCCATCAATTTTGCCACTTTTCACTTCTTTTTTCACACCTGTGGGTCATTTTAATTTTATTCCTTTTCATCTTACAGATTTTTTTTTCCAAATTTTTGCCATTTTTCACTCCCTCATTGCTACTTAGGTGCCACTTTTTCATACCATCTCACTATTTTGCAAATTCAATCCCAAATTTTTTTGCCAATTTCTGTTGTTTTTGCCCATATTTAAAATCTTTTCTGTTCTTCCGAAACATTTTTTTGCAACTTTTTGAGTGTTTTCAGGTTTTATCCCAATTTAAAAGCTTATTTTTGTTGTTTTTTTGGCCTTTTTATCACCGTGCTGTAGCCGTAAAGAAACTTCAGAGTTCACTCAGAGTTTTTTACTGAGAGAAAGAGAAAAAGAGGAGGAGGAGGAGGATGGAGGTGTTTAAGGCGGCGCTGACACAACAGATAACAGCGTCTTAAAACACAACTCATCACACACACTCGACTGCAGCATGTGTGTGTGTGAGAGTGTGTGTGGACAGCAGAGTTCACAGGTGTGAGGAGCTTGTGAGTTATGTTTGTGAATGAATGTGTGTGAGAGAATACTGACGGCTTTGTGTGTGTGTGTGTGTGTGAAGAATTATGGGGTCTGTGAGTGAATGTTTGTGTGTGTGAGGACTCAAAGAAAACAAGCGTCGTCTGAACACTGGGAGGGATGAAGTGTGTGTGTGTGTGTGTGTGTGTGTGTGTGAAGATGAATGGAGGTTGTGAGTCTTTTCTAAAGCAAACAGATCTATGTTTGTTCTCTCTCTATAAATCCTGACGCCTGACACACACTCACTCTGGCTCTGAGTGTGTCAGCACTTTCATTTTCTGTGAACAGAAAAATGAGAAAAAATGAAGGTTCATCTGGATCGTTGGTTGGTTACTTGGTTGCCTGCTTGGTCGGTTGTTTGCCTGGTTGATTGGTTACTTGGTCACTTGGTTGGTTGCATGGTTGGTAACTTGGTTCCTTGGTTGCTTACTTGCTTGCTTGGATACTTGGCTGGTTGCTTGGTTAGTTGGTTGCTTACTAGGTTACTTGGTTGGTTGCCTACTTGGTTACTTGGTATGTTGCTTACTTGGTTGCTTACTTGCTTGCTTGGTTACTTGGTTTGTTGCTTGGTTCATTGGTTGCTAACTAGGTTGCTTGGTTGCTTGCTTGCTTGGTTGCTTACTTGGTTGCTCGCTTGCTTGGTTGGTTACTTGCTTAATTAGTTGCTTGCTTTGCTTGGTTGCTTACTTGCTCTGTTACTTTGCTTGGTCGGTTGCTTGCTTTCTTGCTTGGTTTTTTTGCATGCTTTGTTGCTTAGTTGGTTGGTTGCTTGGTTGATTGCTTGGTTACTTGGCTACTTGCTTGCTTGCTTGCTTGGTCAGTTGTTTGCTTGATTGGTCGGTTGTTTGCTTGGTTACTTGGTTGGTTGGTTGGTTGGTTGGTTGCATGGTTGGTAACTTGGTTCCTTGGTTGCTTACTTGCTTGCTTGGATACTTGGTTACTTGGTGAGTTGCCTACTTGGTTACTTGGTATGTTGCTTACTTGCTTGCTTGGTTACTTGGTTGGTTGCTTGGTTCATTGGTTGCTTACTAGGTTACTTGGTTGCTTGGTTCATTGGTTGCTTACTAAGTTACTTGGTTGCTTGCTTGCTTGGTTTGTTACTTGGTTGCTTACTTGGTTGCTCGCTTGCTTGGTTGGTTACTTGCTTAATTAGTTGCTCACTTTGCTTTGTTGCTTACTTGCTTTGTTACTTTGCTCGGTCGGTTGCTTGCTTTCTTGCTTGGTTGTTTAGCATGCCTTGTTGCTAAGTTGGTTGGTTGCTTGGTTGTTTGCTTGCATGTATGCAAGTGAACCAAGATGAATCAGTGAACCAAGATGAATCAGTAAACAAAGATGAATCAGTGAACCAAGATGACTCAGTGAACAAAGATGAATCAGTGAACAAAGATGAATCAGTGAACCAAGATGAATCAGTGAACAAAGATGAATCAGTGAACCAAGATGACTCAGTGAACAAAGATGAATCAGTGAACCAAGATGACTCAGTGAACAAAGATGAATCAGTGAACAAAGATGAATCAGTGAACCAAGATGACTCAGTGAACAAAGATGAATCAGTGAACCAAGATGAATCAGTGAACAAAGATGAATCAGTGAACNAAGATGAATCAGTGAACAAAGATGAATCAGTGAACCAAGATGAATCAGTGAACAAAGATGAATCAGTGAACCAAGATGAATCAGTGAACAAAGATGAATCAGTGAACAAAGATGAACAAAGATGAATCAGTGAACAAAGATGAATCAGTGAACCAAGATGAATCAGTGAACAAAGATGAATCAGTGAACCAAGATGAATCAGTGAACAAAGATGAATCTATGAACCAAGATGAATCTATGAACCAAGATGAATCTGTGAACAAAGATGAATTCCCCGCGGTCGCTCATCACTGACTCTCTGTCTCTTACAAAAAAAAGCTCAAAGTGACTCTGTGATCTCAGACTTTTTTCTGTGTTTGCAGATTTTCTCTGTTAGTGTTTGAGCTCTACAAACACCATCACACATCTACAGACACAGAACTGAGAGTTTCTCAGATTTTCTTCCTCATATCAAACCATCAGACTTTTATAAACAGGTTCCACTCTGAGCGAAGAGGACGACGAGTTTTTCTTCACGCTGCACATGGACTCTGTTAGAGCCTGATGGAGCAGAAATAAACATCCGTCTGAAACTTTCACAAATGTGTGTGTGTGTGTGTGTGAGGCATAAATAAGGAGCAGGGAAAAGTGTGTGGAATTCATGAATCTGGATGAAGCGTCATACATGTCAGCATTAACATACGTCTGCACGCGAGACGGAGACGTGGTGAAGACTGAGGCCTCTTTGAAGCTGATCCCCCTCCTCCCCCTCCTCCCCCTCCTCACCCTTCTTCCTCTCTGCTCTGTGGTCACAGCGTTCGATGCTTTATATCAGCATCATCCAGCTCTATGTGGCGGCGGCGGCGTCCGTCAGCTGGAGCAGGAATGAAAGCTCTCTTTGCTGCGGCTCATTGTTTTGATGTTTTAATATCAATAAATAAAACAAATTCTTCCCTAAAATTCAATAAATACTTTGAGTTCCTGCTGACAGAGAGTGAGCGCTGTGGTTTTAAGGACGCAGGGTCAAACGGCGCTCTGACATATTTGCTCGCGGCGTCACAGGGTCACGGCTTCTCTGATGGATTAAAAACTTAACGGAGTGAATCTTTCAGGGTCGACTTCACCGCTGAACGTCTCTCACCACGCTCTCTAAACACGCCGTTCAAGGGCGTGATGGACGACCGCCACCATGAGAGTGTGTGTGTGTGTGTGTGTGTGTGTGTGTGTGTGTGTGTGTGTTGATACTGAAAGTGCGCTGACCAAACGTTCTCTTTTTCCCGAACATGTTTTTCCTTTTTGGTGGTAAAAAATTGTCAAGGGGGGATTTTATGAAATTCTCCAATTGTTGTTGTTGTGTTTTTCTAAAAAAGTCAAAATTAAGAAATACAAAAAATAAAATAAAAAAATAAAAAAATTAGGAAATCAAAATTTAAAGTCAAAACTGAGAAGTAAAAAATATCAAAAATCAAAAATGATGACACAAAAAGTCAAAATTATGGGAAAAAAGTTGATTTTTGAGATGGATGGTCAAAGAAAAGTGACAAAAGGTTCAAATTATAAGATGGAAAGTCAAATTTATGATTTAAAAAGGCAAAATTATGAGACATAGGGTCAAAGTTTTGAGACAGAACTTCAGATTATGAAAAAAAAGAGAAAATTTTGTGACTAAAACAAAATTCAAATTTTGAGTTCTTCAGATAAGAAAGGAAAGAAAATAAGTTTTTGAATAAAAAAAGTCATCGTTATGAGATGCAAATCAATTATTTTTGTCATAGAAATCCAAATTTTGTTTTTCTAAAAGTAAAAATTTGATGTTCAAATTCAAAATTTCGAAGTAAAAAGTCAAAATCTTCTAATCATTTAGTCTGTATTATGAGAAAAGGTCAAAATTATAGACAAAAAGTCAAAATATTAAAAATGAAGTTAAAACTTTGAGACAAAAAGGCAAATGAATGGAATGAAAATTAATTTTGGTATAAAAAGTCAAAACTATGAGATGCAAGTATATTTTTTTGTGGTAGAAAGACAAGTTTTGTGATAAAAAGTCAAAAATATGACATCAAAATTAAAAATTTTGAAGTAAGCGATCAAAATCTTCTGATTTTTTGTCTAAATTATGAGAAAAAATGTAAAATTTTGAGACAGTAGATGAGGGGGTGAGACAGTGGATGAGGGGGTGAGACAGTAGGTGAGGGGGTGAGCAGAGAGGTGAGGGGGTGAGACAGTAAGTGAGGGGGTGAGAGATGGGTGAGGAAGTGAGAACATTCCAGATTAATCCTGAAAGAACGTCCAGAGCGACAGAAACATCTGAGATTTAACGGAGAATTTATGAGCTGCTGCTTCATCAGTGTTTGGTAAAGGAGCCACAGGATGTTACAGCTTACCTGTGTATGTGTGTGTGTGTGTGTGTGTGTGTGTGTGTGTGTGTGTGTGTGTGTGTGTGTGNCCCTTTTTTTGTGTCCGAGTGCAATATTTCCTTCCATCATGAATTGAGTATTTCATCACATGTATTTCTTTATTCTATGAAACCTGTGTTATTTGAACACATCTTTAAACTATTAAAATATAACATGTTTTTTTGTGTTTTGGTTCCTCAAACCCCCAAAATGTCAGGTGGTGCAACCGTCCTGACAAGTATCCACAGTAATTAAACTCTAAAAATTGAATGTCAGTTATTGTAAATGGAAATTAAAAATACAGTGGCATTATTTTATGCTTGAACCTTTTTAAATAAAACATTCTTTGCAAATAAAAAGAATTTTAAAGCTGTTGAGAAATGTAAAAAACTTTTGTCCCGTAATTTTCACCTTGTCAAATGTCAGGGTGGTGCAACCGTAACATTAGACTTTTATTTTAAAGTGAAGAGAATAAAACAGGAAACAGGAAACTGCATCAGCCAGAGGAGCCCAAATGACATTTGTGACCAAGTGGAAAAGTTTGTAGATTTCTCTGAAATACTGATAAAAAAGGTTTTTTCACTTCATTGGTGACTGGAACAATTTCCATGTCAGGTGGTACAACCAATGTAATAATGTGAAATGTTATTTTAACATCAAATTATTTATCTTATTCACAAATAAAAGAAATGAAACACACAAAATGAAAATGTATGAGTCACTACAGACACTTGAGAGATACTTGCCAATAATTTCACACAGAAAAAATAACAGGAACATATAAATATATTTTCATATATTTGGTTGCTCCACCTGACATTTTTGGGTGCTCAAATTAAAAATACTAAAAAATAATGAACCTAAAAACTTTGAAATGTTGGTCAACGACTGAAATCTGTTAGAAAACATAATTCTTCTCTCAGAAATATGTTTTTATCCATTTTCAAAGAACTTTTAGAAAATACGTTTTTAGACCCTCTTTTTGTCATTGACCCATCTTCATTTTCATCCTTGTATTACAGTAAAAACTTTTGATGTTTTGATGGTTTGATGTAATTCTCTGCAGGACATTGGGAAAACTTCACTAAAGCTTGATTGAAATACAATTGTAAATTGAATTGAGATCAATTAGATCTTTTTCTAAAATCGTTCAGCCCTAAATCCATCAGTGGGATTTTTCTTCTCTAATGGCACGGGCATATTCCAAGATGACGTACGAGTGGTACAGGGAGCATGAGAAGACTTTGTGCAGTGGTTGGACTAAAGGTCATGGTGAAAAATTAAAGACAAACTGGATGGAAATAATCTGTGAGATTGCAGAAACTTCCTGAAACAATGACACAGTGAATGTGTTGTTTCTAACCTTAAACTCGGCTCAAACTCTTCAGAGAAGGAGATCTGCTCCATTTCTCTTCGGCTGCTTCCTGCAGAGTTAACTCTACCGTTAACTTCCCCGTTAACTCCAACTGTAGATGTTCCTGAACTCTTTCAATAGTTTTCTTTTCCTCTTCTCTGCTGCAGCTCCTGGTTTGTTTTTCCACCTTTCACTCTGCAGAAAACACCGTCAGTTTTACGCACCGTGATTTTTAACTCACTGAAAACTTCCTCAGATTGTTTAAGACTCGTGACACATGACCGCTCAACATCCTCCATCCTTCAGTCCAAAAAACTGTGGTTTTAATTTGTCTGACTGTAAATTTATCCCAATAAAAAAGTGACATCTTCAGTTCACACCCAGACACAGGGAGGAGGAGGATTTCTGAAACCACAGCGTCCACATGTTCCCACTCTCAGTCCAGTGGAGGTCACGCTTTGGGACTGACTGTGGATTTGGTTAAATATTTTAAAAGTCCAGCTCCAATTTGTGTTTGGCTTTTTCCAGCGCTGAAGCAGAAACCAGAAGCTCAAGTACGAGCTTTGGGAGCCCGAACAGAACCATAAAAGAGACGATGATGGTTCAGTCAGCCAGAGCAGGAAACAAATAAAGTGTTGACAGTAAAAAAAAAAGGTTTGATTTAAGAAGTGTGAACACTTGGGATTGGCAGGAAAATAATAATCTGGATGGACAAACGTAAACTAGAATTAAGAGAAGGTAAATGTAGGTTAAAGCTCTGCAGCAAAAAGTTAAAGTTGTGTTCATAAGTTCACAACAGAAACTTCCAAAATGACCCTGATCAAAAGTTTCCATCCTCTGGTGATTTTGTCCTGATAACATGAACACAAGTCGACACAAATCTAAATCTAAATCTATTTGCTTTCATCAGTGTGTGTTTAAAAGCTCAGTTCATCCAGTGCTGCACTGACATTTCTGGATTCTGAGTCATGAGGAAAGAAAAAGAATTGTCAAAGTTTCTGCAGGAAAAGGGAATCCAACTGTATAAAAGAGGAAAGGGATNAAAGTCATTTGGAGTGATGAGAGCAAAAGTGAACTTTTTGTCCACAACCATAAACATTGTTCCATTTGGAGAGGAGTCAACAAGGCCTATGATGAAAGGTCCACCATTCCTACTGTGAAACACGGAGGTGGATCACTGATGTTTTGGGGATGTGTGAGCTACAAAGGCTCAGGAAACTTGGTCCAAACTGATGAATGAAGGATGAATGCAGCATGTTATCAGAAAATACTGGAGGAAAATTTACACTCATCAGCCCAGAAGCTGCACATGAGACGTACTTGGACGTTCACACATGACAATGATCAAAACACAAGGACAAGTGGACCTGCCATTGGCTACAGCAGGATAAAGTGAAGGTTCTGGAGTGGCCATCTCAGTCTCCTGACCTCAAGAATTTACAGGAACTGGAGGCTTTTTGCCAAGAAGAATGGTCAGTTTTACCATCTGAGAAAATAAAGACCCTCATCCACAACCAGCACAAAAGACTTCAAGCTGTCGTTGATGTTAAAGGGGGAAATACACGCTGTTAAGAACTGGGGGAGGGAAACTTTTCATCAGGGTCATTCTGGAAGTTTCTGTTGTTGATTTAAAAAGAGTAAACACAGTTGTTTGTTAATAAATGTCTTCACCAACCACTAACCATGAGTGAAAGAAAATTCATATTCTCAAAAAAAAGAGTTAACCAAAACACCAGAGAGAGATTAACTGAGATTAATTTGATGCTACAGGAGCACCACAGGGACAAAATAAAGACTAGAAGAGTAAATGTGATCATCTTAAGAACAGATTCGTCCTCCTGTCGGTGAAGACAGCGGGCAGAGTGTTTTCTAACAGAACAGAGACACAGCTGGAGAGGTCGGGTTTTAAAAAACGCTTCGATGTCGCAGAGAGTGAGTTATGAGAAAATGAGCTCACACACTTTCCACCTCTCCTCCTCCTCTCTGCTGGTTTATACGCTGACATCACACACACACACACACTCTTATCAGCACTGTTCACACTCTGTGTCACATTCATCTCAGCTGTTTCTACTCTGTAAGTGTGTGTGTGAGAGAGAGAGTGTGTGTGTGTGTGTGTGGTTATTTATGGCGTCTGTGTGGGGAAGAGGTGGAGGAGAGATGGTTGGTCGGGAACAAGAAAGGCCAGATGATCTCATCTGTTCTCTTAAAGCCATCCTCTGTCTCCTCTGAGTGTGTGTGTGAGTGTGTGTGAGTGTGTGTGTGTGTGTGTGTGTGTGTGTGTGTGAAACAGGGTGTGTTCTCTGGATGATTTGGGGTGTTTTGATACTTTAATCTCTGCTGGTTTGAATCAGGAGGACACCTGGACATCAGGGTGGGAGCATCGCCCCGACCGAAGAGCCAACTTTAACCAGTTTGTGTGTGTGTGTGTGTGTGTGTGTGTGTGTGTGTGTGTGTGTAAACATGTTTTGGGGTGTGTGAGGAGCAGAAGAACAATTACAGAGACACAAATGTGTGTGTGTGAGAGAGAAAGAGGGATTAAAGTTTAAGGAAAGAGTGACGTGAAAAGCAGCAGTGGGGGAAAGTTGAGGAGATTTTTAGAGAAAGATCAAGTGATGGAAAACAGAGCGAGGGAGGAAAGAGGGAGTGAAAATAGAGAGATGAAAAGAGTAAAGACACCAGGGTTATGAAAGGAGAGAGCTGCTGCTCTGGATGACAAAGTAATGACACCGCGTGACGACAGCTTTATGTTCAGCTCGCCGTAAAAAAGGTTCCCAGAGCCGCGAGAGTCCAACGAGTGACGGAGGAAAGAGAGAAAGTGGAGGAGGAGAGAGTGAAGCTGGAGCTTTTTCTCAAAATCAAAACAATATTTCTGAAGTTTCCATTCAGTAAAATTGCGCACAACTTGAGAAAAATCTGGAGATTCGATTTGCGGTAACCATGGAAATCAGAAACATTTTAGGAGCTGAAGCATCATTTCAACAGTCGTTACCGTTGAATGAGTCATAGTTTCAAAGTTCATTCATGTAGTCAAGACTGTTTAGAATAGATTAAGTTTGTTATGTTGCTGTTTAGATATTTTTCAACAGTTTTACAGTTTAACCTTTTTTTTTTTAACCTTTGTCAGTTATGGCATGCTGTGCCTTTAAGAGAAAAAGTCCGGTGGTTTTGTGACTTACAGTTTTTGTACCGTGTCTGCCGTGTTGCATCCATGTTAAAGGTTTTAAACTCATCCCTGTGGAATATTTGTTCATGCTATCCTTTTCAATAAATCTTTTGTATTTTTACTTTGGCATCGTGTGTTTGCCGACTGCACTGATGTGTGTACACCTGCACTAACAGCAAGAAATAAAATACACAAAAAAAAGTCGGGACACAAGCGATATACAGTGCAGGGAGAGGCAAAAGCCCAAAATACTTATTCAAAGCCTCCACTCAAAGAACTTTCTTTTAAATTATTTAAAAACTCAGTATGCAAAGAAACATAAGAAAAAACTAGAAACAAAAACAGTACTTATGATGCCGAGCAAATAATGAGAGATATGTTTGATAATAACAATAACATCCATAGTTACTTCAATATGGAAATGTCCAAAATCCCAAATAGCAAAAATACTTTTTTGTCCAAATTGGACAAAACAGGTGCTTTTGGAAAAGTTGTTTTTTTCCATTTCCATTTTTATGGCAAAATTTAGGCTTTGCACAGTTATATGTCCAAAATTTCCCAACATAGAAAAAACTGATAATTTCATATCACTGCAGCAAACAGACGTGAGAAACATTTCTACATGTTGCAAAAGTTTATGACTTTATTCTTGTAAGTTTTTGACTTTATTCTTGTGAGATTATGACTTTTTCTTGTAAGTTTACGACTTTATTCTTGTAAGTTTATGACTTTATTCTTGTAAGTTTATGACTTTATTCTTGTAAGTTTATGACTTTTTCTTGTAAGTTTATGACTTTATTCTTGTAAGTTTATGACTTTTCTTGTAGGTTTGACTTTATTCGTGTAAGTTTATGACTTTTTCTTGTAGGTTTATGACTTTTTCTTGTAAGTTTATGACGACTTTATTCTTGTAAGTTTATGACTTTATTCTTGTAAGTTTATGACTTTATTCTTGTAAGTTTATGACTTTTTCTTGTAAGTTTATGACTTTATTCTTGTAAGTTTATGACTTTATTCTTGTAAGTTTATGACTTTTTCTTGTAAGTTTATGACTTTATTCTTGTAAGTTTATGACTTTATTCTTCTAAGTTTATAACTTTATTCTTGAAAGTTTACGACTTTTTCTTGTAAGTTTATGACTTTATTCTTGTAAGTTTGACATTATTTTTGTAGGTTTACGACTTTATTCTTGTAAGTATATGACTTTGTTTATGACTTTATTCTTGTGGGTTTTTGACTTTATTCTTGTAAACTTTTTACTTTATTCTTGTATGTTTATGACTTTATTTTTGTACGTTTACAACTTTATTCTCACAAGTTTATGACTTTTTCTTGTAAGTTTATGACTTTTATTCTTGTAAGTTTACGACTTTATTCTTGTATGTTTATTACTTTTTTTTGTAAGTTTATGACTTTATTCATGTAAGTTTGACTTTATTCTTGTAAGTTTACGACTTTATTCTTGTGAGATTATAAGGTAATTATCTACTTTTTTTTTCTTTTTAGCGTGGCCCTTATCCTCCGTCGTACAAACAGACCCATCCTTGACTCTTAACTTTGAAATATCCTGAATTGTATTAAGTTACAAAAGATTAATAAAACAATAATACAATTTAAAAAAAAAGATAAATAAGCAACTATGAGAAAAAGACAACTGAACAATCCCAAGGACAAAAGGATCTTTTCCAACAGTCAGAAACCCTGGATAACAAACAGGTGATTTCAGCGTGTGGTTGTTCATCGGGGATAAAAGATCAGAAACTACTTCAGGTGTTTTCAGAGCACGTGGACAGATTCAGCATCAGCTCTGAGGTTTTATGAGACGTGATCTGATGTCGATGCCGTTACCATAGCAACACTCAAACACACAACAACGGCGCTGACACGGCGTTCATCCACAGCTCATAAACAACTCGTCTGTTTCTGTGAGGGTCACATGATCAGGAGGAAACAAAGAAGGCGAGTAACGGGGGAAAACCTACACACACACACACACACACACACACACACACACACACACACACACACACACACACAGAGTTATCTACACACACAATCAGACTGAAAACGAGGTGTAGGCTCCAATAACAAAAACAGTTATGATTATGATTTGAACACATAATCACACAAATCGTTTCTTAAAAACTCCCATCATGCTCCTGCTCAGCCACACACACACAATCTGAAATGAAATCTCAGCTAATGGCTGATGATGATGATGATGATGATGATGATGATGATGATGAATGGCTCTCATTTCAGCGCGTTCACGGCCAATGTGCTCTTAAAGCAGCAGTGACTCCTTATCTGATTGGTTTAGAGCCAAACGCTGAGATTAGAGCAGCTTCATGATGTAATTCAGCTTTAAAGTCAACAGTTTACAGAAACAATGCTTCATCAGGCTGTGAGGCGGATTTTCTTTACTTATTCATCTTCAATATGTCACAATAAAAAACAGAAAATCTTGCGCCAAATGATAAACTCATGAGTCACTTTACAGTTTGACACAGACTAAGTAAAAACACCTCCAGAGATGCAGTTATCAGACAGGATGCTTTTACAAAAATGGTTGTTTTTTAATCAATATGTGTTTTACTGATATAAAACCATTACAATACGATACCAACATTACTCTTTACCATTTTCCACAAACATCACTGAACCCGTCTTGTCTGTTTGTGGAACTAAAACTGAACGACTGGGCAGGATTCTACACTGACGCATTCATTCTGTGCTTATGCATTTACACATTATGCACTAAAGCATTCTGCACTTACACATTCTGCACTTACACATTCCACACTGACGCATTCTGCACTTACACATTCTGCACATACACATTCTGCACTTACGCATTCTGCACTTACGCATTCCACACTTACACATTCTGCACATACACATTCAGCACTTACACATTCCACACTTACGCATTCTGCACTGATCCATTCTGCATTTTGTCATTCTGCACGTACACATTCCGCACTTACACATTCTGCACTTACGCATTCTGCACTTACGCATTCTGCACTTATGCATTCTGCACGTACACATTCTGCACTTACGCATTCTGCACTTATGCATTCTGCACGTACACATTCTGCACTTACGCATTCTGCACTTATGCATTCTGCACTTACACATTCTGCACTTACACATTCCACACTTACGCATTCTGCACTTACACATTCATTCTGTGCTTATGCATTTACACATTCTGCACTTACGCATTCTGCATTTAGTCATTCTGCACTTATGCATTCTGCACTTATGCATTCTGCACTCTCACATTCTGCACTTTCACATTCTGCACTTACACATTCTGCATTTAGTCATTCTGCAGCTACGCATTCCACACTTATGCATTCTGCACTTACACATCCATTCTGCACATTCTGCACTCACGCATTTTTCACTTACACATTCACTCTGTGCTTGTGCGCTTACGCATTCCACACTCACGCAGATGGAAATAAAAGTAGGTCTCATCAACCACGTATCATTTGGACAAAAGTTGAGTTACTTTCCTGTTTACCCTTAATAAATAATAATGACAAACATTACCTCAAATATCCAAGTATCATAAGTATCTATTTAAATTTAAGAACTGATTTTAGAGCATGTATTGTGGGTATTGAAGGTATCAATATTTTAGTAACGATCAGCACATCTTTAGTAAAATTCAACCTGGAGAAGCTGGGAGCTGCAGACGGGTCAGCTCATGACTCTCAGCTGTTTAGTTTTCTATCATATCTAAGAGGCTAAAGTTTCCCAGGTGGTGTTTTAATAATGAGAAATAACAGAAACATAAATCTGAATGTTCTCAGCTGCTGAGTTTTCCTTTTTTCCACTTTTATCATGTTATTTAAATCTGTCCATGTCC
>RPOG01006252.1:0-25354 GCA_008086565.1 Thalassoma bifasciatum | reverse complement strand
AATAATTAATTGAAATGATGAGCAAAACAAACCAAAGGCCATTTCTTCCCCTCGTCTTTCTCTGCAGCTCACACACAGACCATATGTTGGGGTTTTATGTCTTCTTGAAGTCTACCTTTGATTACCTTGGCAAGCATTCACCTGTGCCTCTCCCGTTCAGTGCGCATGTGCGGAAAATATGTTGACTTTGAGCTCTGAGATATTTAAAACAAGTGGAAAGGGGCTATAAGAAAGCTTTGTAGGCTAATGCTTGGTATATTAAAGGAGGGCTACGGAAGCCCAAAAGAGCCAAACCTGACATGAGGTTTTTGAATTCCTGAGCTAAATCTACTTTTTTTGATTTCCTGGTGATATTTTTGGGACATTTTTAGATTCCCAGCTAATTTAAACATGTCTTATGACTTAAGTTTAAACGTATTTATCTAGTTTAAGCCACCCAAACTGCGTCCTTTGAAGCCAATCCAGTAAAATAGAAACTAAACTGCAGTTCCTTGAGTGTCCACTTGAGGCTCGCTGTAACAGCCTAGGATTCCCATTAGATCCCATCTAAAATGCCTTTTTGAAAAAGCAGATATAAACATGTTTACAGCCTTGTGGATGGACATACACCCTAAACCAGTAGTTTCCAACCTTTTCCTACTCAGGACACACTTTTAAGTCTCAAAAATGTTTCCCACCCACCCAATAAGTATGAAGGCTGTATAATGCCTCGTTAGAACCCCATTTGTAACAACGACCCAAAATATAATAAACCTGAAATGTAATAGCTGGTGGATGATGTTACAAAAGTGTAATGAAACCCAAAATGTTTTAACCATAGACCATGTATAAAGAATGGACAGCATGGCTCTACCTTTTAACGTTTAACGGTCTTGAAGCCAAAAGAACGCTGTTGCTGGAGCCGCTATTGCACAGTAGAGAATTTGGGTGTAACTGGAAAACAAAGAACGTATTTACGGATTTTTCTTCCGAAGGTCTAATCTCTGTTTGGCTCTCTTTCCCAAAGTTTCTTATGTCCCTGATAAAAACTACTCATGAACGGCAGCTGTCAATCACCGTAAATTGAAACTTGTAACCCAGTTTTTAACATCTAATAACTAATAAAAACCCAGCCCCTCAGAAAAAAGAGGACTTGAACACAATGCAGCCAAATAACATCTTCATATCACCGCAGTGTAAGGATGTGAGAAACATTTCTACGAGGTGTAATGATTTTTTTAAAGTTTCAACACCTCTCATCTGGAATGAATGGGGAGACAGAGATTTTGACCTATACTGCAGCCAGCCACCAGGGGGAGCAGTTTGTCCATTGAATATACAGTCAATGGTTATAATTGGTCGATAATGTAACAGATACTGAGCCCAAAACAAGATAACTTTTTGCCCAAAATGCAACAACTTGTCACAGTCTGAGTCACATTTTCGACAAATTATTTCGTTTCAGGTTTTATTATGTATTTTTTATTACATTTCAGGTTGTTCCTAGGTTTGGGGTCACGTTACCTATTGGGCTCTAATGTGCCTTTGTAATGGACTTTTTTCTATGTTATTTCCTAACTGAGTTTGTAACTGGGTTTTGATATTTTAAATAGTATTCTGTATATTTTTTATTTACTCATTTGTATCTTGTATCTTTGTTTAATAACACTCCACTAAAATCATACTGTTATATCTAATATTCCTGGGCGTTGATGGGACAAAAGGAGCCGTTTGGAGACTTTGGACTCTTGTTGTTTTTGATGGATTTGTGTCGAAGTGTGTCACCGACTGAACTGATGAATTCAGCTCTCGACTTGTCAGTGGACTCGTTTTTCCTGACAGGAGCTGATGATTGATGGTGTTTGTTAAAATCAATGAGACGATGAATATTACGGCGGTGATGAGATGAAACTTTAAAAAAAAAAAGCTCACCACGCTGTTTTCAGCACACGGAGTCAAACATGTTAGAAAGGTTTGGTTTGACCCATTGTTCTTAAAGTAAACCAGCAGGTGAAGTTCTGAGAGATCTTTCACAGTTTAGGAAAGTGCAATGCAACATTTGCTGTATTATTGCTCCTCTTTTTTTGTAGCTGTAGTAAATACAGTCGACATGTCACCAGCGCTGTTAGTATCAGTGCAATTTAGTGCCTGATAAGCTGATTTGCCTGCTTCAAAACAAACTTTTTTTCTGATGGTAAAGTGAAATCCTGAAAAAAGATATTTCTCAGAGCATATATGACAAAAAGAGGGTCTAAAAATGTATTTTTGAAAAGTTCTTTGAAAATGGATAAAAAACATATTTCTGAGAGAAGAATTAAGTTTTCTAATAGATTTCAGTAGTTGACCAACATTTCAAAGTTTTTAGGTTCATTATTTTTTAGTATTTTTAATTTGAGCACCCAAAAATGTCAGGTGGCGCAACCAAATATATGAAAATATATTTATATGTTCCTGTTGTTTTTTCTGTGTGAAATTATTGGCCAGTATCTCTCAAGTGTCTGTAGTGACTCATACATTTTCATTTTGTGTGTTTTATTTCTTTTATTTGTGAATAAGATAAATAATTTTATGTTAAAATAACATTTCACATTATTACATTGGTTGTACCACCTGACATGGAAATTGTTCCAGTCACCAATGAAGTGAAAAAACCTTTTTTATCAGTATTTCAGAGAAATCTACAAACTTTTCCACTTGGTCACAAATGTCATTTGGGCTCCTCTGGCTGATGCAGTTTCCTGTTTCCTGTTTTATTCTCTTCACTTTAAAATAAAAGTCTAATGTTACGGTTGCACCACCCTGACATTTGACAAGGTGAAAATTATGGGACAAAAGTTTTTTAAATTTCTCAACAGCTTTAAAATTCTTTTTATGTGCAAAGAATGTTTTATTTAAAAAGGTTCAAGCGTAAAATAATGCCACTGTATTTTTAATTTCCATTTACAATAACTGACATTCAATTTTTAGAGTTTAATTACTGTGGATACTTGTCAGGACGGTTGCACCACCTGACATTTTGGGGGTTTGAGGAACCAAAGCACAAAAAAACATGTTATATTTTAATAGTTTAAAGATGTGTTCAAATAACACAGGTTTCATAGAATAAAGAAATACATGTGATGAAATACTCAATTCATGATGGAAGGAAATATTGCACTCGGACACAAAAAAGGGACGTCACGTCATTGACCCATAACTAGTGACAATGACTCATACAATCCTGCTCAAAAACGACTGGAACATCCCTTTAAAGTTTCTGAGTGTGAGTTAATTTTAGTGTCTGTTTTTGTTTAGATTTCCAGAGAAAAGCCAAACTCAAAATCTGAACTCAGTGACTGTTTTTATTACTTAAATTAAAAAGTTTGTCATTAGCTGCGTTTTCATTACACGTTTTCGCAAAAAAAGAGAAATATTTGTGAAATATGATTTTCAAATATTATAATTAAATGTAGAATGTTTTATCTTAGTGTTGAATGTTACATACAAATGTTAAAAATACATGTCTTAATTCTCAATATTTAGCTACATTTCTTAACATTTAGTTTACATTCTAGACATTTGGCTGAAACTAAATATGTGGCTAAGATTTCTTAATATTTAGCTTTGATATCTTAAATGTTTCGCAATGATTTATACATTTTAAGTCAAGATTTCTAAATCTTGAGCAAAGATTTCTCTGAATATTCATCTAAGATTTAGGAACTTGACAAAATATTTCGAAATCATTGCAAAACATTTTGACATGGAAGCAAAATGTTTAGAATGTAAACTAAAATTTTAGAGAGGTTGCTTAACATTTAGACTCAGGACATTTATTTATGACATTTATATCTAACATCAAACATTTAGATAAAACATTCAGCATTTATATTTAATATCTGACAAATATATTTCATAAATATTTCTTTAAATCTGCATAAAAAGTGATGTTTTGGGGCTAAATGTGGAGAAATGTTGTAGTAAGAGTAACTTTACAAACAACGCCCCATAAAAACAACATATTTGTCCAAGATTTCTAAATATTTAGCAACAATTTAGAAATCTTGACTTAATATCAAGAAACCATTGTGAAATATTTAGATATCAAAGCTAAATATCTAGAAATCTTGACTTAATATTTAGAATGTAAACTATTTGCTTAGAGACGTAGTGAAATATTTAGACTCAGGACTTTTATTTATATATAACATTTACAAATATTTATTATATTTAACAAATGTGTTTCACAAATATTTCTCTAAATTTGAATAAAAAGTGATGTTCTAGGGCTAAATGTGGAGAAATGTTGTTATTTCCAACAAGTGCAACTGTACGATCAGCACGCCGTACTTTACCAGTGTGTGAAGGTGCTCATGGGAAATGCGGTCCTGAACCTGGAATTACACTGTTCACAGAGGTAAACAGAATCAACACAGCACTATAACTCTTTACAGTAGCTTTATGTGAGATAAAAGCAGGAAAAGTGACACAGTTTTGCACAGAAAGACATGTTCTTAAAGCAGCAAAGCTCCTGTTTCTGTTGTCATGAGTCTGATGTTGTTGTGTAGCTTTGTTTTTGTTTTAACAAGTAGATTAAATGTTACACTTTTAAACTTCAGAAACAGTCTGGAAAAGTCTGATAATCATGGAATTTTAATACAGATTAAATTTTCTGTACAGTACGATGATAAAACAGGAAAAAACAGGTGCGTAAACTCCTATTGGAGCACGTTGGGAAAGTGGGCGGAGCTTATGAGGCTAATCTGCAGCTGAATCACAGAGTTATCATGAGCCTGTGTGAGTCTGATTCTGCCTGTGCTGTGATATCACTCTCCACTTTACAGGATTAGTTTTATTCCTCTCGTGAGAAACGGCGAAATGCATCCCCTAACCTTGCATACTTCCCAGCATGCACTGCTCCTCCTCTGTGAATGGCGGGCTGCTGTTTTAGTGTATTTCTCTCCACTGAAGACAGACAACCTTGAGTCTGCTGCTCAGCTCGTGGTTCACTTCGAAAAGGCCTCATTGTTGGCTCGCAGCCACTCCAGTCTGAGCCGCTGATTGTGCCGGTTGTCACTCAGCAGAACGGGCGAACACCGGGCTCACTGTCACGATTATCACTTCAATCCTGGAGCCGAAGCATCTGAAGTGGCTCCTCCATCATGTGCGTATCTGCTGTCGAGGAAGCGAGGACACCGGGCGGGTAAATGTGGAGCAACGTGCAGGATTCGGGTGCAGCTGCAGCTTTGAAAAGCACAACAATCCCATTAAACATTTTCAGTTTCACTTCTTTCTGTTATGCAAGCTGACGATAAATGGAAGGACGAGGTTGCTTTTATGAGATTAAGGGGCCAAGAACAAGACTGTAAAACTCTGAACGCTTTTGTGACTCAATACAAAGCGAATGTTCGCTTCACGACTGGTCACGATGAACACGAAGCACCTTGACAGATGCTGTTATATTTAGTGGATCTTGTGTAACTTGGAAACTTTCGTCTAAAGAGGCTGAAGTGTAAACACTTCAGGAATGAGACAAAGAAGAAGTCTGTGTCATCAACGGGATTATTTACCGTCTGATTACGCATCAGCACATTCAAGTGAAGCTGAAGCATTGAATTTCTCCTGCACCACATTTTTCCCTCTGAGTTTATAAAACTTCACTGTGCTCCCATCGCCTGAAGTGGGTCATATAGAGGATTCATATAACTCAAGAGCAGTGTGAACGCAGGAGATAAAAGCAGATAGAGACGTATGGAGCTCGATGCTCTGGACTAACAGCATCAGATCGATACGGAGCTGGCAGCTGGAGGAGCCTGCAGGTCGCAGATTTACACCTTCAGTTCACCCGCTGTGACGGCAGAGCTCTGCTGTTTCTGTCTGTGTCATGATGTTAGCGAGTGAATCATCAGTGATCTAAGGATGAGCTTCAAGAGAGAGTTTCAGAAAAGAGTAAAGAGAGAGAAATAATTAAATTGCTGCAGAAACCTTTAAAGTGTGTACTTAAGCAGGTGAGCAACAAGCCCACCTGCCTGATGAGAACCACAACCTCAATGAAGTTAGGACGTCAGTAGACAGGTCTGGACTGTAGGCAGGTCAGTCTGGTAGCTGCACTCTTCTACTACAGAGCCACGCTGTTGTAACAGGTGCAGAATGTGTCTTGGTTTCATTGTCTTGCTGAAATAATCAGGGACGTCCCTGAAAAAGACAAAGTGTCTTGGATGGCAGCAGATGTTGCTCCAAAACCTGTTTGTACCTTTCAGCATTAATGCTGCCTTCACAGATACTGGGACAGTTACCCATGATGCCATGGGCACAAACACACCCCCATACCATCACAGATGCTGCTTTTGAACTTTGCGCTGAGAACAATCCTGAACGTCCTTTTCCTCTTTAGCCCGGAGGACACCACGTCCGTGATTTCCAAAAAGAGTTTAAATGTGGACTCGTCAGACCACAGCAGACTTTTCCACTTTGCCTCAGTCCATCTCAGATGAGCTCGGGCCCAGAGAAGCCGGCGGCGGCGGCGGCGTTTGTGTTGTTGATGTCTGACTTTGTCTTTGCATGGTAGAGTTTGAACTGTCACTTGTAGATGTAGTGATGAACTGTGTTAACTGACAATGGTTTTCTGAAGTGTTCCTGAGCCCATGTGCTAATATCCTTTACACAATGATGTGGGTTTTTAATGCAGCGCCGCCTGAGGGGTCAAAGGTCACGGCCATTCAATGTTGGTTTTGGGCCTTGCTGCTTATGTGCAGAGATTTCTCCAGTTTCTCTGGACTGTAGATGATGAAATCCATCGATTCCTGCAGTTGGACGTTGACAAACATTGTTCTTAAACTGTTGGACTATTTGCTCACGCAGTTGTTGACAAAGTGGTGAACGTTTTAAACCCAATCATGACACTCACCTGTTTCTATCAACCTATTCACCTGTGGAATGATCCAAACAGCTGTTTTTTTCAGCATTCATCAACTTTTACAGTCTTTGTTGAACCTTTCCAAGCTTTTTAGGAACGTGTTGCAGGCATCTGATTCAAAATGAGTGAATATTTGCAAAAAACCCCTCAAAGTTTATCAGCTTGAACAATAAATATCTTGTTTTTGTTTAAACAGTATTTATAATTCATTTTTTTCCGTCTTTATTTTTCATAACGTCCCAACTTCACTGGAGTTGGGGTTACAATGTGTTGTACTTTATAATCTTTTCAGACATTTTGAGCTGTTTTTTTGGGAGATTCCAGAGTTTAGGGAGGACACACAGGGCTTGAAAAGCAGCAGCGTCCAGTCTGCCCTGAATCAGACTGAGCTCTAACCGCTCAGGGCATTGGCGGCCATCTGCCGTTTGCTTCAGCCACGTGTCTATTAGGTCGTTCCTTTATGAGCCTTTTGATGAAAGATGTGAATCTAACAGCCTTAAGGCTTTTTTTCTATTTAATTAACACTGGTAATAAGTGTTTTATTTCAAAACCAAAGAAGTTTGGTGTTGTCATGCTCAGAGACTACACTCCTGAAACGGTGCCACGCTCATTAATGTCACTTCTCCATCACCAATCAGAAACTCTTTACTTTAAAGGTCCGTAAATTTAATCAGAATTAGGTAATAGTTAGACAAACTTTCTTTTATGTATTTGAACTTTCTCACCAATTTCATTACAATTGGGTGAAAATAAGCAAATAAGAAAATAAGCCAGCAACCTCTTTGAAATAATGCCCAAAGTGATCATGTGACCAGGTATGTCACATCCTGTGACGTATAATTGCGGAAAAAGTGTTTCCATCGCGCTTTTGCGATATATTTGAATGTCGAATCGTCTGAAAAACCACCTCATGAAAGCGTAAAAACTTTTTTGCGATATTTTAGTGCTTTTTTCTAAATTCAGGTGTTTCCATTACCAGTTTTTTATAGCGCTATTTAAATTTTGCGCATATCCAAGGGTTATGGAAACGCACCTACTATAGACTCTGGGTGGTGGAAAAGTTCCCAGACTTACACAGACAAATACATGAAAACAGACGAGACACAGCCCCCAAACCCGCCTCTGCTCCCTCGTTAGCGCCCCTGACCTTTTCCCCCCTCCCACTTGTGCAAGTCTTTGAGTTTTATTGTTGTAATGGTTTTTTTATGTTGCTTATGTGCTGAGGTTTTTTTTCCTAATCCCAAACTGTTCTAGTCTTATATTTGCTTTTTTTCCCTGCTCCTCCTTCCTCTTGTACTCTTTTTCATCTAATGAAACAGAGCGCTGTGCACGATGGCGACCTAACATTTCTCCCGCTCCCTGTCCTCCCCCTGTTATATGTCTCTGTCTTTTTTATGTTTCTTGGACGTGATGAAACTGAAATGTAAATTCTGTTGCTCTGAAACATGTGCAATGGTGAATAAAGTGAATCTTGAATCTCATAAACTGGAAGAATGAATTCCTAGAAAGTGTGTTTTTGCATAAACATGAGTCGTATCGGCTGTAACAGAGTTTTATTATTCAGTCTGAAGACTTTATTTGTGCAGCTCCAGCAGCTGAAACACTTGGCATCATTACTGAGGAGTGACTAATATTGTTATATAACATACAGCAGCGAGTGTGTGTTTAGTGGGAATCAACGAGGGAGACCTCAGCTGTGTGAGACAGAGACTGAAACATCTGACAGATTAACACAGAAATATGAGATTTAATGAAGATTTTTTTTCTGATTTCATCCAGCTTCCAAAGATCTTCACTGAGAGTTTTGTTCCTCTCGTCCTCTGCTGTGGTCACTTCTGACTGAATCATCCATTTATTTCTCACGACGCCGTCCCGCTCGTGTTCAGCTAAACTCTCATTTTGCTGCCCCTCTTTAAGCAGCTAAATGTGGCTTTTTACAGCGCAGGTGTCATCTCCTTTCATTAATCTTGTCTCCGCTAATAGCTCTCCATGGACCTTGGCTTATCCTTCATCCTGCTTTGCTGTGCAGCCAAACCGTCCTGGAGGGTTTTTGGTCAAACTCTAACACGCTTAATAGCACCTCGTTCGTCTGATCCCTGATCCTGGAGTGGTTCATATTAAACTTTTAATTTCTATTCGTAGAAATCTGGATCATTGTTTCATGCTGCGTATTTTTCTGATTGCAGGTACGTCTTGTCATAAACGAGAAGGGTCTGGTCTGCGAGGAGCGGGATGTGAGCTTGCCGCTGCAGGAGCACAAGGAGCCCTGGTTCATGAGGCTGAACCTGGGGGAGGAGGTGCCCGTCTTCCTGCACGGGGACACCATCATCAGTGACTACAACCAGATTATAGACTATCTGGAGAAAAACTTTGTGGGAGGTGAGATCCAAAATATACTCGTCATGATGACTTGGTTTCAAAACAAAACTTTGAAGGGTAAAACTTTAAAACTTTGCGTACAGTACAGGCCAAAAGTTTGGACACACCTTCTCATTCAGAGCACTTTCTTTTTTTTCTTGACTATTTATGTTGTAGATTCTCACTGAAGGCATCAAAACTATGAATGAACACATGTGGAGTTATGTACTCAACAAAAAAAAGGTGAAATAACTGAAAACATGTTTAATATTCTAGTTTCTTCAAAATATCCACCCTTTACTCTGATTACTGCTTTTTATACTTTTGGCATTTTTTAAGAGGTCGTCACCTGAAATAGTTTTCTCTTCACAGCTGAGCCTTATCAGGGTTAATTAGTGGAATATCTGGCTTTTACAACATTACTTTGTATTGCGGATTCGACAGCCAATCAGATCCTTTGGCTTGGTGCTGGTGAAATATTTGTGAGTCTACCATTTGAGTTTTTTGTTCCATAACCCTCAGGATCTTTGAAGAAATTCTAAACGTCTGTCTCACTGCGTCCAACCTCAGCAGTGATGGCGTCGTGTTGTTAGAGGTTTTGATTCTGCAGCTCGACAATCTGACCACGTACAAAAAGAGAGAAAACTTTTTAGTCTTCACCATCAGGAGGTCATGACAGTGAGAATATCTGACAGGAAATGACCTTGAATCCACATTTTTGAGCAGATTTTGTCTTTTAAAGACCGTGGTATTAAACTTTTGATCAGATGATGAACAAACTATTTACCTTTTTTGTTTTGTCTCACTCCCATTTCTTCTTTTTTTGCATTTTGAAACTCTGTAATAATATCAGACTGCATTTTTCCAGTTTGGGAAACAAAGACCATTGGAAGCAGTTGGAGGCCATCTGTCGTTCTGGTGGAGTGTGTGTCAGTGTGTGTGTCAGTGTGTGTGTCAGTGTGTGTGTCAGTGTGTGTGTCAGTGTGTGCCGTGAAGCTGTGTTAGCCGTCCCACTAATGTCTTTGCAGCAATGTCACAGAGATGAACTCCTATGATTAGATTAGATGAAATTGGAACGATATCTTGGGGGAATTTCGCGTCGGTCGAGGATGAGACACAACTACAAACGAGACGGCGAGGGACTTCATTAATAAACACGCAATCGCCATTAACGGCGAGTGTAACTAAGTAAAGATTTGTCAATATGTGGACAGAGTGCTGTGAGAAAATGACTCAGATCAACCGCCAAGAGTAAGAGCACGCTGAGATGAAACACTTAATCCTGTTATCCGTGTTGTGATACAGTTTCCGTGGGCGGCGTGTCTTACAGACTCCTCGGCTGAAACACGATGTTATGTAACGTCCAGAGAGCCTCGGACCAGCGACGGCCTGAGGGAGACTCTGGTCTGAGCTTCGTCTCTGGAGCAGTGACGCCTGAAATCAGCTCTGGTTGGCTGCCTGCTCCATAATAAGAGGACCATAACTGACCCGGTGTTTGATGTCTTGTTCTCATTCACAGCCATTAATTTAAGCTGTTTTATGCGCCTCTGTGCAGGTTAATGCGTTCATTTCAGTCAGGAGAAGTTCTGCATGAATCTGCAGTTATGCGCTCATTCATTACCCTTGAGAGCAGCAGGTCCAAACACCCAGAGGCTCTCACAGACATATTTATTAATCTAAAGAGTAACATGAATGCTGTTCGTTAACTCTTTCTGTGCCTCTAAACATCCTCGAGCCATCGTAACGACTCAAACTGTCCTGATGTCTTTGGTTTGAAAGTGAAAGTGAAAGTAGATCGCACCTTCCTGACATCTTTTAACTTGATACAACGTGACAAAGTGATGTGTTTATCACTGTTATTTGAAACCAATGACTGTATATAGAATGGACAGCGTGCTTCCGCCTGTCACCGTTCTACGTTTTTGAAGCCAAAAAACCCCGTTTCTCTAGCCGCCATTGTGCAGCCAGAGTCTGCGCAGTAGAGAATTTCCGGTGGAGCAGAGTAAAAAAGAGAAATAAAAATATTTATTTCTTCTTCTTCAGAAGGTTTAGTCTCCTTTTGGCTCTTTCCCGAAGTTTCTTATATCCCTGGTAAAAACTACTCACGAACGGCAGCTGTCAACTATCGTAAAACGAAACTTATATCGCGATTTTTAATGTCCAATAACTAATGAGAAACTAACTTCTCAGAAAAAAAAAACACCTGAACACCATGCAGCCAGATGACATCGTCATACTGCCTTAGCGTAAGGGTGAGAGAAACGTTTCTACGAGGTATCGTAATTTTTTAAAGTTTTCCCGGCTCATATCTGGAATACATGGGGAGGCGGGGCTTATGACCTATACTGCAGCCAGACACCAGGGGGCGGGGCTTATGACCTATACTGCAGCCAGACACCAGGGGGCGGGGCATCTGCTGGAGGCTTCAGTTTGAGCCGAACGTCGTTACGTCCACTCATTATACAGTCAATGTTTGAAGCGTGATAGTAAACAAACTTTGTAGGTTTTTAGCATAGTCTAGTAGCAGGCCACATTTAGTGCTACTCACAGCTCGGTGCTCTGACACGTCTGTAACATTAGTAAATCCTGGTTATGTCCTACCAGTGCTCATTTACCAACTCCAACCTCACCAAGCAGAGCAAACGTAACCTGGCTCTTCATTTTATTGATAGACTCTCAGGTTTGAACAGATCACTGCAGAAAAACTGCAGCATGTGGACAGGAATGAGCATTAACACAAATACAGTAGCGCCTGTTTTAGCCTTTAGAGTGTGTGTTAGCCTCTAGCCCATGATTTAGCTCTTAGCTTGTGTTTCAACCTTAAGGCCATGTTAAAGCCTCTAGCCCAATTTTTTGCCTTCAGCTTGTGTTTTGGCCTCTAGCTCATGCTTTAGCCTTTCGCCTGTGTTTAAGCTCTCAATTCGTGTTTTGGCCTTTAGGCTATTTTTAAGCCTCTAGCTTGTGTCTTAGCCTATAGACGATGTTATAGCCTTCAGCGTGTCTTAGCTCTTGGCTCATGCTTTAGCTTCTAGCCTGAGTTTTAGCTTTTAGCCGTGTTTTAGCCCTCAGCCATTTTTTTAACCCTTAGCTTGTGTTTTAGCCTTTATGCCTTCTTTTAGCCCTTTGCCCATTTCTTAGACTTGTTTTAGACTTTAGCCTATGTTATAGCCTTTAGCTTGTGTCTTAGCCTAAAGACAATGTTTTAGCCTTCAGCTTGTGTTATAGCTCTTGGCTTGTGCTTTGGCTACTAGCCCGAGTATTAATTCTTAGCAGCATTTTAGCCCATAGCCCATTTTTTAACACTTAGCCAGTGTTTTAGCTTTAAGGCCACGTTAAAGCCTATAGCCCGAATTTTTCACCTTCAGTTTGAGTTTTCGCCTCTGACCTTGTTTAAGCTTTTAGCTTGTGTTTTAGCCTGTAGCTTGTGTTTCCACCTCCAGTTTGTCCGTCAGCCTCTAGCCTGTGTTTTGGCCTCTAGCCCATGTTATACCCTTTAGTCCATTTTTTTTAGCCTCTTGCCCATGTTTTAGCCTTCAGCTTGTGTTTTAGCCTCTTGCCTGAGTTTTAGCTTTAAGCCCATTTTTTCGCCCATAGCCCATTTTTTCAAACCTTAGCCCCTGTTTTAGCCTTTAGCTCATGTTTTAGACTTTAGCCTGTGTTTTAGTCTTATGGCTATATAAAAGCTTTCAGCCCAATTTTTTGCTTTCAGCTTGTATTTTAGCTTCTAGCTTGTGTTTCTGCCTTTAGCTCCAGCTTCAGCCTTTAGCCTGTGTTTTGGCCTCCAGCTCGTGCTTTAGCCTCTAGCCCATGTTAAAGCCCTCAGTTGGTGTTCCAGCCTTAAGCCTATGCTATAGCCTTTAGTCCATTTTTTTAGCCTTTAGCTTGTGCTTTAACCTCTAGCCTGAGTTTTAGCTTCAAGCCATGTTTAAGCCCTCAGCCCAATTTTTTTCTAACCCCTAGCTTGTGTTTTAGCCTTGAGGCCATATTAAAGTCTTTAGCCCAGTTTTTTTGCCTTGAGCTTGTGTTTTAGCCTCTAGCCCATGCTTTAGCCCTTAGCCCATTTCTTAGTCCTTAGCTTGTGTCCTCGCCTTTATCTCATGTTTAAGTCTCTAGCCTGCATTTTGGCCTTCAGCTCAAGTTTTACCCTTTAGCCCATTTCTTAGCTCTAAGCTCATGTTTAAGCTTCTAGCCTGTGTTTTAGCCTTTTGCTCAAGTTTTAGCCCCAACCCAAGTTTTAGCCTTTAGCCCATATTTTTGCCTCCGAGTTGCATTTTAGCCTCTAACCTCATGTTTAAGTCTCTAACCTGTGTTTTAGCCTTTATGAAAAAAAAAAACATAAAAACTGTCATCATAGCACCTGCAGACTGTAAACTTAACTCCAGCACTTAAATATGACTTTATAATATGAGAGATATTTAAAGGAGCTGTTTTTGAGATTTCCTTCACTCCGTGCTGATCTGAACTGGCCTTTGCCTAAAACTAATACGAGCTCTCGCTGCTTGATCGAGCTCCACAGAATCAGTTATCAGAGAAGTATTGATCTCCTCGGTATAAAAACACTTTCACACTTTGTTTCTGAGCTGAATTAGTTTCAAACTGAGCTCCTATAACATTTGTCTTGTCCTCGTCCTGGTATTAGCGCTCTGCACGCCGCTCGGCTGCGAAGGACAGTGTTCAACTTAACGACCTGCTGCTGAGACTCAGAATTAAGCATGAGACAGGGCAGAGCGAGCTTTTATCTCCGTGCAGGGTCACAGCCGGCGCAGCGCGGGGACAAAACTGACGAAACACAGATAGTCTGTTGGAGGATGTTCGGAGGAGCCTGTGGAGGGTGGAGCCGCTTCTGGCCGAGCTCCAGAACGCTGAGTAATCAGTCCTGGGATCAACATGCCGCCCTGAACATACCATGTCCTGTAGGTTTTCTGCCGCAGAGAAAATAGTCATACTAAACAATAACGAATTCACAGTATACGACCGAGCTGCTGAGGTGTTTGCTGTCGGGTTTCGCCCCCTGCAGCATCACAGCAGCTCGGTGAAACAGTCTGAACTGGCACCATGCTGCTCTGGAAGCAAATACCAGTCTGTTTTCTGAGACATCTGCACTTTCCAGGCCAGCTGCAGCCCACGATGCCAGCAGTCATTGGGGATTTACACGCCCAAGAAAAGCACGTCTGTGAGTTTGATCTAGCAGATTGACTTCTGGGTAAAAGCAGGAGGAGCAAGAGGAGGTCTGTTTGGAGGAGGAAGAGTAATTATTTGACATTAATCAGACCTAAAGACAACGCAAACAAACCACAACTGAAAACTCTGTAATAGGCAAAAAAAGGTATATGTCCATTCAGCCCCAGCTTTCATCAGGTATTAGCTTTGCCCAAACTAAACTGAAGTAAATCTCGTGACATCTCACCAGAGCACTACCTGAACTGGCACCCCCTCCATGGAATAGCATTGTTTTGACGATTGTCTTAAATTTAAATGGTAACGTCACCCAATTTATGAAAGTGCTGCACGACTTCTCAAAACTGTGCTATTGTTTTTATTTTGGACAATATTCCCATTTGCAATTATAATGTATGACAATCTCAGTCTGTTATAGACTTTTATTAGTTACAAAGGAATATATTAGATTGTTTTTTATGGTTTGAATTTTAAACTTCCTCGAAAGAAAGCATGTACAGAAGTGTTTTCTCTTCAACACTATTTGGGAAGGGACAGAAGAGCAGAAGAAAGCTAAACGGGAGAGTGATAGAGCACAGGCTAAAGGCTAAAACAGGGGCTAATCTGTTTGTGATAATATTCATTCCTGTCCACATGCAGCAGTTATTCTGCAGTGATCTGTCCAAACCTGAGAGTCTATCAACAAAACAAAGACCCGGGTTACGTTTGCTCTGCTTGGTGAGGTTGGAGTTGGTAGATGAGCACTGGTAGGACACAACCAGGATTTCATAACATCAATTCAAAAGGAGCTAGTGCACAGTCCAAATCATTATGAGACACTACCAGATATATTTAAGTTTTCTTCAAGCACCTGACAGAAACTGAATATACGCAGTTAGAACATGATTAATTTAAGTTACAGAGTTAACAACCAGAATCAGAAATCAGAATCAGAAATACTTTATCCTGTTGGGGAAGTTGAGTGTTGCCAGATGCTCATCACGCAGTACAAGAGTAGAAAGGAATAATTAGGGATAAGAAGGACAATAAGGAATGCGATAGAAATTAAATACTAATCTTACTTATCTTATTGCGTATTCTTAAAATAGAATACGCAATAAGATAAGATATAATAAAAATGGAAAAGAAATATAGAATAAAATACTGAAAACTAAAAAGTGTGCAGTTGGTACAATAAGGAGGAAATAAGCTATAAAATTACAGTAAGTGAACCAAAATATTGCAGATATTGCACTTTGAAATACGTCCCAGTTCAACAACAAGTTGTAAGATGAAAGCTGAAAATAGACCACAGGCCACGATTGGCCCCCGGGCCTGAGTTTGGACATCCTTGGCCTAAAGACATGTGAGAGGGTTGCGTTTCAGTGAAAGTCTCCAGTTAACAGGGTCGCTCTGTAAACTGTAGCACTAGTCAAATTCTTTTTGCCTCGAGAGTTTGTCTCCCTCTGAGTGTTGAATAATAATTTAAAAAACGGTTCAGGGATGAACCATTGACTGTATATAGAATGGACAGCGTGCTTCCACCTGTCACCGTTCTACGATTTTGAAGCCAAAAAACCCTGTTTCTCTAGCCGCCATTGTGCACCCAGAGTATGCGCAGTAGAGAATTTCCGGTGGAGCCAAGTAAAAAAGAGAAATAAAAATATTTATTTCTTCTTCTTTAGAAGGTTTAGTCTCCTTTTGGCTCTTTCCCGAAGTTTCTTATATCCCCGATAAAAACTACTCACGAACGGCAGCTGTCAACTATCGTAAAACGAAACTTATATCGCGGTTTTTAACGTCCAATAACTAATGAGAAACTAACTTCTCAGAAAAAAAACACCCGAACACCATGCAGCCAGATGACATCGTCATACCACCTTAGTGTAAGGATGAGAGAAACGTTTCTACGAGGTTTCGTAATTTTTTCAAGTTTTTCTGGCTCATATCTGGAATACATGTGGAGGCGGGGCTTATGACCTATACTGCAGCCAGACACCAGGGGGCGGGGCATCTGCTGGAGGCTTCAGTTTGAGCCGAACGTTGTTACATCCACTCATTATACAGTCTATGGGATGAACAAAACACAATCAAGTGAAATCTCTGTAAAGTAAAGTCTT
Organism: Thalassoma bifasciatum; assembly: GCA_008086565.1. NCBI lineage: Eukaryota > Metazoa > Chordata > Actinopteri > Labriformes > Labridae > Thalassoma > Thalassoma bifasciatum. The sequence goes on along the minus strand of RPOG01006252.1, from coordinate 8,845 downwards.
TTTCTTACCGCCCTCTGCTGGTCTGGAGGTGAACTGCAGTTACATTTTTTTCTTTTTCCATACGTAACCATTTAACTTTTGGAGCTAAAAGTTCCCGATACTGTTTCTGTGTAAAAAGTGTGTTTTGAAGCTTCTTCCAGGAGATCTTTTTCCATTCAGCTGCCTCAGCATTGTTTAAATGTCATGCATTGTGAAACATGGCTGGTGGTGTCGAACACGGAGCCGGAGGTGTTTCTGTTTCCAGGTAACGTCTGTCAGCAGCTGAAACACTGAGAATGTGTTTTTTGGGGACAGAAAGTGTTATAACAGTTGCTTAGAAACCTCAGGTGTGCGTAATGGATCTACATTTATATTTCATGTTGTTGTTGTTGTTTTATTATATAAACCTGTTTCACCACAAAGTGCCATGTGAGGACATTAAAATGTTTTTTCTTGCTTTCTCCCACAGACTCGGTGGCTCAGCTGGTTCCAGACGCAGAGTCGCCTCTTCACGAGCGCGTGCAGCAGTACCGCCAGCTCCTCGACGGCCTGCCCATGGACGCGTACACGCACGGCTGCATCCTCCATCCAGAGCTCACTACTGACTCCATGATCCCAAAATACGCCACCGCAGAAATACGGAGTAAGTCCAGTCACGCACTCAACATTAAAATCAACCAAAAAAACACAAACCCAGTTCAAAATCTGGTCCCTGGATCTGATTTTTTGATTATTGACTTCGTGAAACAGCGTCATCCTGTTTGAACTGTTGACCCTAAAAACACAGACAATAAAAAAAACAACGTCTGGACTTCAGATCGCAGCAGCTGAGTTCAGTGAAGCGTGTTTAACACTCAGAGTGAAACAGAGTTCACAGAATCAGCTCAGTTTGTGATTCAAAGTCGTCTCATTTACTGCGACAGTGTCTGTTTGTCTCATGCACACAGACGCATGTGTCTGCAAAGCTGTCAGTCTTTCTGTTTGCAGTTTGATTATCAATTACAGTCGACATAATTGAGGTTATTTTCAAGCTCTTGAGGTTGAGTGAGCTTTAAGTAAACTGCAAAGCTCCATCAATCAATTCTCTCCATCTTCCTCTCAGTGTTTTCACATCATCAGTCAACGCATTCCTGTTTGTGCACAACTTAATTAGAGTACAGTGTAATTTAACTCCACACAAATCAAAAATCTTTCAATTCAGCACTCTGTAATGTCGGATTTATCCCTCCCAGATGCAAGCTTATGTGTGATACAATTGATTTATCTTTCTAGTAATTTTCTCAACATGTTACTCAATTGAGTGAGCTGAACCAGGCCGAATCTTTTATGGAACCCCACATATGCAGGGTTTCTATTAAATCGGACCATACCCTTAGCCACACTGAGATCAGACTATTGAGATGCATGTAAACAGTTTAGTCGGACCAAGATTGGAGTATTCAAATGCATGGAAACAGTATATGGCGCTTTTCCACTATACAATTCCAGCTCTACTCTGCTTGTTTGGTTACCTTTTCCACTAACACGACTACAGACTCACGGTGGACGTGGATCTTATAACACAGCTGCGCTAAAGTGCTGCAGAAGTGGGTGCATGTCATCTAGGTCATCTGTGGTCTTTAAAGGAAAAAAAAAGCTTTCAAAAGATTTCATTAAAGTAATACAGCGGCTCAATGTCGGGCGTCATGACAACGGAGGTAAACAACAGCCTTGTGCTGCTGCATGCGGATCCAGTGAAATCACTTTAATTTTTGATTTTTGGGCCTGGTATACCAGAGATTTTTTGTTGATCAATCATTCTTCTTTGAACTGGTTCTCCAGTAAGTGAACCAAAATATTGCAGATATTGCACTTTGAAATATGTCCCAGTTCAACAACAAGTTGGAAGATGAAAGCTAGGGGCCACATGAAAATAGACGGCGGGCCACAATTGACCCCTGGGCCTTAGTTTGAACGTCCCTGCTGTTGACTAATGTAACTCAATCAGCAATGTTTTTCTGCTGTGTAACAAACTTTAAAAGCTATACATCACTGGAAAAAAAAAATTGATTTTCTCAGATTTTATCCTTGAAATTTTTTTTCTAAATAAGGAACTGATGTATACAACACATTTAAAGTTACAGGTTTTTTTTTTTTACTTACAGTGGTCTCATTTATCACTGCAATATGAAGTCCTAAACCTTGATGAGTTCAGGCAAAATTGAATGAGTTTTTGAGGCATGGATACAGAAAGACTGTCTATCATTGAGGACTAAATGAAAGCAGTAAAAATCATAAAATTATTTGTTTTTGACAGAATTCAACTAAAGCAATTTTTCAGTGAATTTTCAAAGAAGACATGAGAATTAAAGCAAACTCTCCCGCTCTGTTTACCTGTGCTGACATGTGGTACATTCAGGTACCCTTTGTTAACTCGGAAATCTGACAATTACGCCTGTTTTTTCTGTTTTGTAGCTACAAAATTGTTTGTAAATGCCGTAAAATTAGTGGGTGGGTTTAGGACCAGAGGGGGTTTAACAGGTGTCAATGTGAAAAATGGGAGTTTGGTGGGAGAATGTTGGCAGGTATGCTCATAATTCTGACTATGAATAGACACTATTTATGCCACAACTTCAACTTAATATCTTCTAATGTGAACTTTATCTCTCCTAACTCTGGTTTTAATATTATAGTTATGACCTTTTAACCCTCAACTGTGACTAATCATCATTTCTGTTCTTAATCTCAAGACTCGCTTCCTCACCATTTCTACACTTCCTGTTGCAGTTATGACCCCGTTTATTATTTTACTTTTCATGTAATAATTTTGGGCTTTTATGCCTTTGATTGAGGAGGAAACAGGGCCTGAGTGGAGAGTGACACAGGCCACACTGGCAACGTCAGATTAATTAGACTCCTCATGAACATATAGACTCAAATTTTATCTTTCTTTTCTAAAAAAGCAACATTAAGAGTCTCTGTTTCCCTCACTCTCTGCTCCCTGAATTATTGTCTCAGAGTTATTAAAAGGCTAAAAGTACAACAACAAAAACAGCAACATCTTCTCGTTTCTCAGCCTCTCACTGTAGTTTACAGCCAGTTTTTCCAAACAGGAGTAAATAGTTCTTCAGCGAGTGAATATTTTCAGTGGAGTATTAACACTCGTGTGTGTGTGTGTGTGTGAAATGTTTCCCTCTGCAGGTCAGAAGTGTGAGTTGTGGCTTTGTGGACCTGAATTTACGCTAGCTGACGTCTGCCTCGGAGCCTTGTTGCACAGGCTCAAGTTCTTGGGACTTTCTAAGAAATACTGGGAGGACGGCAGCCGACCCAACCTGCAGTCCTTTTTTCTGCGCGTGCAAAAACGCTACGCTTTCCGCAAGGTCTTGGGCGACATCCACACGACGCTGCTGTCGGCGGTCCTACCCAACGCCTTCCGGATGGTAAAAAAGAAGCCGCCGTCCTTCTTCGGTGCCTCTTTTCTCATGGGCTCGCTGGGAGGGATGGGCTACTTTGCCTACTGGTTTTTAAAAAAGAAATACATGTAGTGAATGCTCTCTTGTTGTGTTCAATGTCTGTGTATTTGTGTGATGTTTCAACTTTTCTGTAATGTTTTATGACTGCAGGAAAAACATAATGAATCTATATAGAGAACACTATTACTTACCTGGGTGAACAAAGAATATTAAAACATTCCATAATAAGAAATCCTTGACAGCACATTTTCTGGTAATCAAGGCCTTCATCCACTTTTATTTTCTGGAAACTTGCTGCTCTTGTGTCGGCAAGTTTAACCTTCTTTAACTTTATTTGGAGGCATGCATCAGGTCCACTTGTTCTGAAAACTTAACCTCTTACACTCCACCAGAACGTCGGTGACTCTTTTGCCATTCCTGTGACGTCATCAAAGTATAAACACTAACGCATTAGAAAGTTTAGATTCTTCACATTTCAGTCACCAAGTTTGTTTTACAGTTTACTCGACCAACAAAACGTAATAAATGAAAGAACCACTTGAACAACTGTAACGTCCTACCTGTTTGGGGTCATTACGTCACATCCTGACGCCCGTTCCCTGAATATTCTCTCTCCTTTCCACCAAAGGGATCCAGAGTTCAAACATATCAAAAGTGTTGTTTCATCAAATTATTCCAAGTGGTGAAATTTCTCCTGTAAAGTCCGTTGTTTGTCTCATCAATAACAGCAGCTTCACAGTCTTAGAGCATTTCCTCCTCAATCTCAATCTGACAAAACTGAGTGTGTTTGTTTTTCTTAGGGTTTTAGCTGTATACAAAAGTGACGCCATTGTTCTCTGTTAAGTTTTCATGCCAGGACAGCTTGTGATAGCCAGCAAGCGCTCCCTGCTTGACTGGCCTATAGCGCTCAGTGTCTTGCGTAAAAGCTCTATTAGAGGGTTGTTTATTGGCTAAAAGTTCTTAACCAATCACCTCACCTCTCACGCAAATCAGCTGTAGCCATTTAGATCATTGGCGAGACCTATTTGTTGCCATGCATCTTCATTCACGTTTATATGCACGAAAAGAGAGGTGCAACCTGTGACTGAGAGCAACAATTTCATGATTTTTGGTGAACTTTGCAACAAAAGGGGCAAAGTTGACTTCAAAGAGGACACTGAGCACTGACAAAGCTGGTTTTATTTGAGTCTTCGGACGAGTGAGAACAGTGCAACTCTGCCTGGTGTTTGACACCTGAGACTAAAAACTCTCTAACTCCTACAAAGTTTTACCTAGAAAGCTCAAATTTCTCCCAGATGTAGGTGACAAGGTGTAGAAGTGATGTGGTGGATGTTTTATGTCCGGTATGAAGCATCTTGAAGTAAATGATGCTCAAAAATTGGTTATAAAGAAATAAAGAGGAAAAATGTGGATGTGGACTTTAGCCACATAAAAACATGACATTTTCTGAAACTAGAGACTTTAATCTTTCAAATGAGGTGTCACTGATGAACTATGACTTTATGGTTCTACAGTTTTAATCTTTGAAAACGTAGCTTGGTAAATAGGCCAGATTCGTGTGGAGTGTAAGGGGTTAAAGTAGAAACCCAGAAATGTTAAACACAGTAACACCAACAGGGTTTTACTGACCTTCGCATGCCACTGTTCTCGTCATTACTCATCGTACCTGCTCCTCACTCCTCCACCAGCCTGAGGTTTCGCCGGTTAAACCGCAGGAACATGTACATGACAAAGACTCTCTGATAAGTGCTGTGCTGCCAGAAACTGCCACTAGAAACTACGAAAGGATGGAGGCTGACTGAAAGGGAATAGTTTGACACTTCAGGAAATCACTCATCCCGATTTTTTTTTTGCAGAGAGTTGCATTTTTAAACGGATGGCACCCTCATGTTCAACATCCACACAGTCTGATTCAACTCTCTGCAAGAAAGGAATAAAGAAAGAAATCCTGAAGCAGCCAAACTATTCCTTTAACTACCTGTACACACAGTAAACACACACAGACACACAGTAAACACACTCACACACTCAGAGTCAGATTATTTAGTGCACCACACGTCACACACACACTGATCCACTGACTCTCTCTCTCTCTCTTTGTCGCTCAGCTGAAGTTCAGGCTGTTTGAAACGTTACACTCAGCTGCTCTGACGGTAAAATTGTAAATTCTGCGTCTTTGGCACAATCGTGTTTCTGTAGGTTTAGGATTTTTAGAATTCAGTGCATGGGGTTCTTTCTTATCGTGTTTTCGTGACCAGTGGAGGGTTTTGTGTCGCCCGGAGGCAGAATTTATGATCACTACCAAACACAAATTTCTATGGAAGCCTGAACCTGCCAGTAAGAAATTTAAAAAAAAAAGACTGAAACCTTTAAAAACAACACATTATCAGTCATCAGTAAAACAAAGTGAGTCATAATTATGAGTTATACATGTCACAGTTATGGTTTAAAAAATAATCAAAAATGTGAAGTGATACTATCTTGTGTCCTTTATCTGTCTGATCTTAAAATTATGTCATTTTTTTTCTCATAATTTTGATTTTAACCCCAAATTTTGAGTTAAAAAGTCTGTTGAATGAGATTGTTTGTTAGCTGTATGAGTTTTCAAATCGAAATAATGAGATTAGAAGTCAAAATATTGAAAATATCCGGTAACAAAAACTAAATTTCTCATCAATCTATCATTTCTTCTCTCTTTTGACTTTTTTTTTTCCTCATTAGAGCATCCTAAATTCTTAATCTTTCATATAATAATCTCAGAATTAAGATTTTCTTTCTCATCATGAGCTTTTGAGTCTTAAATAAATAGTATTCTTAGAGTTTCAAGGCTTTAATTCAATAATTAGTATGATCTATCTCATATTTCCAATTTATATTCACATATCATTGACTTTGAATTTTGTATTTCCAACTTTTCATCTCAGATCTAAGTTTTTGTATTGTATTGTATTTTTTTTTTTTTGTCCCATATGTCTGACTTTTTCTTATATATCTAACCCTGAACTTTTTATTACATACATCAATTTGTCTCACATTCACTTTTGATCTAAAAGTTCTGACTTTAATCTCATAATTCTTACTTTTAGTCTCAAATTTTCGACTTTTAATCTCATATCTCTGACTTTTGGTCTCATGTTTCTGACTTTTGATCGCTTAGTTCTGAGTTTTTGAATCATATTTCAAACTTTCAACTCCAATTTCAGACTTTTAGTATCAAATTTCTGACTTTATATCTTTTTTTCTGAGTTTTAATCTCAAATTTCTGACTTGAATCGTGTATTTTGAACTTTTTAATCCATGTCGCTTACTTTTGGTCTCATATTTCTAACTCTAAATATCATATGTCCGACTTTAAATCTTTATTTTTTTTTTTTAGTTTTTATCTCATATTTCTGACTTTAATTGTGTTACAAAGTCAGACATATGAGATTAAAAGTCAGAAATATGAGACTGAAGGTAATCAAAATGGATTATAAAGTCTGAAATACACAATTAAAGTCACAAATATGAGATTAAAGCTAAAAAGAAAAAAAGAAAAAAAGAATTTGAGACTTTTTAAATCATATTGCTTACTTTTAGTCTCATACCTCTGAATTTAAATCTCATATCTCTGACTTTTAGTCTCATTTTTCTGACTCTTAATTGCTTAGCTCTGAGATTTTGACTCATATTTTAAACTTTCATCTCCAATTCTAGACTTTTAGTATCACATTTCTAACTTTAAATAATTTTTTTCTCAGTTTAAATCTCATATTTCTGACTTTAATTGTGTATTTCGGACTTTTTAACCCATGTTGCTTACTTTTAGTCTCATATTTCTGACTTAAAATCTCATATCTCTGACTTTTAATTTCTTTTTTTTTAGTTTTAATCTCATATTTCTAAATTTAATCCTGTATTTCAGACTTTTTAACCCATACTGCTCTCATACCTCTGAATTTAAATCTCATATCTCTGACTTTTAGTCTCATGTTTCTGACTTTTTATTTTGTATTTCAGACTTCATCTCAAATTTCTGATTTTTTAATCTTGTTAATCTCATATTTCTGACTTTAGTCTTGTATTAAGGACTTTTTAACTCATTTTTCTGACTCCTAGTCTCATGTTTCTGGTATTTAATCTCATATTTCTGACTTTTTATTCACCATTTAACTTTTCACTCCAAAATCTGACGTTTTCTTGTCTCATAATTGTGACTTTTTATACTTACACCATCTTTTAAGCTCACCAAACTGACCTCCTTTTTCATATTTTTCACCTTAAAATCACAACTTACCGCTCTAACTTTGACATTTAAACTTTATTCTTATGACTCTCATGAAGGTTAAGTCCTTTTTTTATTATTTCTCCTGGCAGTTCTGGGCTTCTTTAGTTTAATTTGACATGTTCTGCTGTGATCTGTAATCTTTGAATCAGCCTCGCTGTACAGTGTGACACAGACGACTTTTAAGCAGAAACTCTGCTGTTTGTTTGTTTGTGTCGCTGACTCCTCCTGACAGATGCAAGATTGTTTTTACAGATAGATATTTTTAATTAAACATGCTCTCATTTATTTTGTGTTACGTTTCTTACGAGCTTAAAGGTGAATAAAAGGGAAACGAGGGAGTGAAGCTGATGAATCTGGAGGCTGAAGGTGAAGAAAAAGCCTTTTACTTCCTGCTGAGCTGTTGTGTATTTTTCTTTCTTCACCTTCACTGGGAGCCTTTTTTTTTTTTTTTTTTTTTTTTACCACAGGTTTAAGGAGTTATAATTCAGCTCCTGAACTTTACTCTGTTTTGTTTTAACTCATAATGTGAGGTTGGAGTTTTAAGCTGCTTTGGGTTACACAGACATTCTTGGCCTCACGGTCATTTAAGGCGGATTTATGTTTCCAGTTTTTCTCCCCCGACACTCGAGAGCTCGTCTCTGCAGGTGGAGTTTAGCAGCAGAAAACGTTGAACCAAAGACGACGATCAACACCTGATAGAAAAACAGATTTTATTTAAGAAACAGAAGTTAAGAAGTGTTTATATTCATACGGAGCGTGCGATATAGCCATATAGATTTAACTGTTGGGATCAACCCTTTACGCCTGGAGGGGAGATAATAATAAAGATATATGCATTAAAGGAAACAGGGAGGTTTTCTGTTCTTGCATGAGCAGCTGTGACTTAAACGGAACAAAAGACACATTTAGAAATATAAACATGTTTTTTTTCAAGTTTTGATGAAAGTTAGAAAGTGTACAGACTATTTTCTGTTGTGTTTAAACCATCAAAATGTGATTTCTGTTCATTTTTTTGACGCTCAGAAACTGGTTTGTTTTGATTTATTGGACCAACACGCTCCATAAGCAGCCGATCGTTGTCGGTAAACTCTGATTACTGCAAGCACACCTGTTACTGCTCCACCGCTTCTTCTGACTGAAACAACCT
>RPOG01006251.1:0-23610 GCA_008086565.1 Thalassoma bifasciatum | reverse complement strand
TTTTATTTCTGTATTATACCCGAGCTCAAAGTAGACTTTATAATGAACATTTAGAAGGCGTCACAGAAAAACCCTCTATGCGTTTAGAAATGTTCCTCATCGCTCTGCTCTTATTTCTGCTCTCTTCAGATTGTTTTCAACTGCATTTTTTTCTTTGCATGTGTGTGTAGGAAATGTCAAATGTATCAAAATATGATATATGTCATAATATCATATATATGTATGTATCAAAATGTCTCAATATCTCTCTATTTCTACCAAAAACCAAGAGCAACTGCTTTCACTCACTGTTGGGCCGGCTTTTAACTTGAAACAACCAACAGTCTTCACATAGGAGTCTCAAAACAGCTGCATCTTCAAACAGCGCCCTAGCATGGAAAAGCTCGTGCAAACTGTCTTTGAGCTTTACTCACTCAAACACAGTGACTCCTTTCTACATTTTTTACATCCGAGTCTTTTGGGAGGTCTCTCAGCAGCTTCTTTATTCCCAATGTGACCACAGATCATCCCCATTCCTCACATTTATTCTCACACTTACAAGGCAGAACATCAGACGATATTTACATTAATTGTCAGCTCCTGGTATTACAGTTTAAAGAGTAACCCTGTAAAACACAAGTCTTCAGAAATGCGTTCTGGTTTAGTTAAATATATAATTTAATAATGATCTAAAAGCTGAAACATGAGTCACTCTGCCGTCTTCATCAATGAAGGAGCTGTCTCTTAAAAATAACCTCGACCAGGATTTAAAGCTCTGCCAAGGGTCGTGAGGTTCAACTTGTCTGCATTCAAACTTTGGGAGGATTTTTGTGGAGAGTTTGAAAATCTCACATTTTTGGAAACTGTATAGTTTAAATAACAAGAAGAACAATGTTTCCATTTACCCCGCATACTGTATGGCCGCCATCTTGGATTTTGCAATACAGCTGCAGAGAAAAATGTTTTTATCAGTAGCTCTGCTTCTACACAGCATAAAGCCTTTGTTTTTTTTCAGGTAAAATGCCATTTTCTGGATCAAAAAAACTCAATACTCCGAGTCACAGATGTGTTGAGACAATTTGTCATGGTTCTTGCACGTGAGACAAATTTTTCATTGGGCCACACAAAACACCAACCACAAGGATATATAACTTATCTTTTGGTCATATTTCTGGGTAAAGACAAAATAAGGATTTGAACATAAGATTTATGTTCAAACCTTCATTCTTCACCCTATGGGGTTTCAGTTATTTCTTTAAAAAAGATGATGTTCAACTGAACCTCTTAAGATCTGGCGTCCACATATGTCTACATTACATTTCTGCTTCTCAGACCCATAAAACTTCATTAAAACTTTTATCTATTATCCATATTTGGAGACATTTCCCATGTCATCCTTTGGTGATATCACAACTTTACACCCATTTCAGTGAGAAAAAAAAAGTGTAGTTGTGAACAATAACACTTTTAAGTAAAAACTAGTAGCTAACTAATAACACTAAAAATATCACTTCCCGTACAAAGACCAAGTTTAGTTTTTATACTCATCGGGTCTTACTGATCCTAAAGAGCAAGGAGAAATAGGAAAAAAGGAAAACCAGAAAAATGCTCTGGTCTGACCCAGTGGAATTTCAAGGTGAGATATCTTATGGTTTATTTCATTATACATTTACATTTTAATGTAATTTTCTTCACTCAAGTATAAATGAGATGTGTGTACATCTCATGTTGGTACATTTAATTCTACATAGAAATGTTTATGACAATAGTACGCTCTTTACCACCTAGAATTAATTCTGGTTGTAAGAAGTAACTGAAGCCTCATTTGCAAGTTAAACTTGAAAAGAAAACACGTTTATCAACTTACAATCTCCAAAAGTTTCTTCTGGATGGCAGACAGGGAACTTGTGAAGATTGCCAGTAGGAATGTGCGGCTCCTTTTCAAGTTGGACTTAAGTTAAACTGAAATTTACACACATCTGATATATATCTGAGAGAAGAAAACTACATCTCATTTAAATATATTATGGTATGAATAATGAAATATGTCATCCTGAACATTTTGGGTGACACTTTGAACCTGTGTCAGTTCTAAACATTGACGACAGGTTTCACTCTTTAGTAATCGGAAAATCCCAGACTTAATAGACACTGATCAGACAGGTTTTAAAGAGCAGGCAAAGACTGGAGTAGCATGATGCACGCTCTTCACCTCAGTGATTTCATGAATAACAGACATTAAGAATCTCTCTTTCTTGGTCTTGGCCAGGACTCAGAGACTTTTTCAGGACAGGAGTCAGTCATTCAGCAGGCCCCCCCACCCACACACACGTTCACAACTACACACACAATGCATTCTGGGTTGATGACATGGATTGGTGCCAAGCATCTGGGTTTGGCCGTTTACTCACTACTAGTCACCGTAAGTTGCTAGGTTTCAGGAGGGAAAAAACATAATAATGCCAGATTGCGCTACTTTTGGGTGCACTTTTCAGTCCAGAAGAAACAAGGAGACTGATGTTAGTCTGCACAGCTTCCCAAAAGACAAGAAAAGAAGGAGGTTGTGGGAAATTGCTAAACAACTTCCGATGGACCTGCGGCTATATTCTCGCCACTTCTCCCCAGAAGCATTTGCTGCATTTAGCCGGCCCATGCTGATGAAAGAGCTGACAGGTGTGGGTCATTATAAACGGAGACTAAAGCCAAATGCTGTGCCAACTATTTTCCAACACAAACCCACAAAACTTCCTCTGGAAACCACTGAAGTCCGCTCCAGGACTTATATGATCCTATATGAGATCAAGACCGGTGCAACCATATGACATCACTACCCAGACGTTATTGCGTAAACAACAATGGCGGCCTACAGGTGAAAATATTTTTTCTAGTTTTATACAAACTAAGATATTTTGAGAGATTTTATTATCGTTCTTATGTAGCTGGTAAAAACACTGATCATTTAGGAAAATGACGTTCTGGTAGCCAGGGTTCCTTTTAAGGCCCCCACAGTCTGATGCAGCAGGTGAGAGAGAGAGAGAGCGATTCTACATGAAGCGTCATATCATGTAGAATATCATGCGTAGTGTGATAACATAACTAATACTAGACAATTTCCACAGAAATCGTGAGAGGGGCTCGGGCATTTCTGCAGTTCACTTAATGAGATTGAACTATACTTGGTATACATTTTGTTTCTGGTTTGAATTTTAAACCATTGATCTGGTTTCTGGTTAAACAAAGGTTGAATGCGAACGCTTCAATAGGTTTTTTTTTCTGTCTGTCTGTGTGCATGTCTAAATGTGCGCGTATATGTGTGGGTCTGTATGTGTGCGTGTATGTGTGTGAGCATGTGTACATTTGTGTGTGTATGTGTGTGCATGTCTGTGTGTGTGTGTGTATGCGTGTGTCTGTATTTTTGTGCATGTCTATGCATGTGTTTGTGAGTGTTTGTATGCTTGTCTGCGCGCGTGTGTGTGTGTCTTTAGTTGTGTAAGGTTAACCCTGACTGTGTGTGTGTGTGTGGTTGAGGCAGATTAACCTCCATGTGTGTGTCTGTCCCTGAATGTTCGTATCAAGCCTGAACCCCTAATTATGTTAATGAGCCTGTAGTTTGTTGCAAATAGACATTCACAGACAGACACACAACATATTCCAGAAACATCAGCTTTCACATTAATCAAAGCCAAACATGAACAGCTGCAAGAACATAAAATGCAACAAAACCATTTAAAGAAAATGACAATTAAGTCAAAAAGTTTCAAAAAAATCCTTTGTCAGCACATAAAAGTCCATGGATAATGTGGCATTTCTGAAAGGCACACTTTTGCAAATCTGTGCCTCATAGGTGAGTACTTTCTATGTGTACCCTACAACATAACCGAACCAACAAAGAAGTCCAAATCAAAATATCAATCACTTTACTATGAGGGAGACCTTTGGAAAGTCAGAACATGTGCATGCTGCACACGCTGACAGACATAAGGCTGACTGTATAATACAGTCCCAGCATAGCACTGAGTTATATCTTTAATAAAAAGATAAATAAATCTGATTGACAAGAGCTATGACACAGTTTGTAAACTTTTAAAGTAAAGGCATGGACTGGCTGTTTCATGAAGAATGTGGATCAACACGCCTCTGTGAGAAAGTAGTGTAAAAACTAAACCAGCATCATGGCTGAATGAGACTCTGAAGGGCCTCATGAAGGAAAGAGATGAAGCCAAATCTACATTAGTCAAGACTGGATTAGCAGAGGACAGAGTCAAGTACTGTAAACTAAGAAACCAGGTTACCTAAATAGTAAATTCACTTGTTTATTTAAGGCATTTTGCCACATCACCCTCAAGTGCCTTCCTCTTTTCTCGCTCCGTCTCTGTGCTTTCTCCCCTTCCTGTTGTTTCAGGAAGACGATTCTTCCTCTCCTCTTCTCTCCCACACACCTGCATACACACACACACACACACACAGCAGCAGCAGCAGACAGCTCGAGATCCACACTTGTCCTTCTAGCTGGGGGGATGGCAGCCAGTCCTGGATGAGTCATCATCCACAATTATTTCTTCCTTGGCAGGAACTGAAAAGTATCCATTCAGACAGTTCACTAATTCAAAGCCAATGTAAGGGATTTCTAGGCCATTAGCAGCCCTACGCTTTCTCCCCTTCCTTTTGCTCCAAGAAGACTTTTCTTCCTCTCCTCTTCTCTCCCACACACCCACATACACACACACACACACACACACACACTGTCTGTGGTTGATCCAGACTGTTAGGGTAGCCATTAATCAAATCCAGAAGCAATACAGAATACTCCCCTCTCTCCCTATGACCAGCCTGGGCCTGGTCTTGGCACTGAAAAGACTTTGGAGTCTGTTCCGTGGAAGTATTCAAATCAGTTTTTAAGCCTTTTGGCTTTGATAATCAGGTTGTGGAAAATATTCTTCATGCTCATCAAAGCTAGAACATAGATCAACAGGACTTTTTTTTTTTTTTTTTTTTTACGTCATCAAGGAATTACAAGGCCCTCTAAGTCCAACACTCTCTATGCTTTTTATTGGGCCTCTGACACAGCAGAACAGAGGAAATAATGATAAGACGCCTGAACTAATTTGAGAGGAACAATGTGAGATGTGCCCCTGTGCACATGGATTCAAATTCAGATAACCCCAAAGGCCAATTCAGTTTAAGGAGTCTGCACTGATCATACACACATGTACTAAAAACAGGCAGGACTGTGTCAAAGACAAACAACAAACACCAGATCAATGAAACAGTCAGTACATCAATGCCAAATTACAACCATTCAGGTTAATCAGTTTGTTGGCAGAAGAAACAAAAGATTTGAGATCCCGGGTTGATTTCTAAAGCAGTGACCCGAGGGCAGTAAAGTGAACTCAGAGGACAGAATGTGGTCATGTTGGTAAATGATTCCTTTACCTCTTTGGACCACCTGCCTCTCCCACAAGGAACTCAAGCATCTTTGCCGAACTGTGGTTATTTTAACAATAATGTGAAGACATTTTTATATTTGCCATACAAACCAGGAAATAAAAGAGAAGGTCAAAGTATTTTCAGTGAAAGAGTGGTAGAAATACAGAGCATTTAACTACAAATATTAAATTACATTGAATTCCCCAGTGAGTGAATTATTTGATGACTTTGTTTAACATTACATTCAGTGTTTGCATCCAACTTTAACTGAGAGTTAAACACAGTTACAGTTATATTTGTAAGTGTCAATAATTCCAACTTCCCTACAAATGGAGCTTGATTTAGGTTGTACACAGCCTTTGCTTTATTGACAAGCTCTTTTTGACGTGTTAAGGTGCAGGAGTTAGTCACATCATCTTAGGTGAGTATTGTGCTCTCATGGTCTGACTGTACTTAGGAGAAGTGAAAATGCACAGTGTGGTCAGAGAGTTTCAGCAGGCATCTGACTTCTTTACAAGACCTGCAGTAGTCTGTGTACATAATAAAACAAACAAAACCCTGGGGGGAGTCTGTATTAAAAAAAAAAAATAAAAAAAAAAAAAGAGCAGGTAAATCAGAATAAGCAGAGAGCCGTTTTTTACGCCCCAAATAAAGGTGGCCCTATGGGGCTAACAGCAATCCACAAGAGATTCACATAAAAATACTAAAACACACCTCAAACATTCCTAAATGAGATTTATTAAGAAAAACACCAGGAATAAAGTGCAACAACTAAACCACACAACAAAATCTCAAATTGAGAGGCAGCAGGGCAGCAGTCCTCAACTCAAAATGTCTCTTTCAACTGCAGACTGCAACTGTAACACCCCCACCCTTAAAACCATGAATAAATAATTTGATATACATTCAAAGTTAAAATGAAATTACTTTTATTTATTGAATTAAAATATCAAAACTAGAATTACAGGGGTAACTTATCAAGGCTGCATACAGTGTATCACAAAAGTGAGTACACCCCTCACATTTCTGCAGGTATTTAAGTATATCTTTTCATGGGACAACACTGACAAAATGACACTTTGACACAATAATAATAAATTTTATAATAATAAATGTTATTTATAAAGCGCTTTTCAAAAACTCAAAGTCGCTTTACATCAAAAAGTTAAAAACAACAAACAGATAAAACAATATTTTACATGGTAAAAATAATACCAGTGCAGGTTAAAAACAATTTAAAAAAGAAAATGGACAGAAGAAATTGAGTAAACAGGATGAACCAGGGGTGATGAGTTTCTATGGAGTGGAAAGCAATGAAATGTAGTCTGTGTGCAGCTTACATAACACTGTAAATTTATTTTTCCCTCGAAACATAGTCATTAATAGCTAAACCCCTGGCAACAAAAGTGAGTACACCCCGAAGAGAATACACCCTTAAACGTCCAACTTGAGCACTGCTTGTCATTTTCCCTCCAAAATGTCATGTGACTTGTTAGTGTTACTACAGTACATTTCATTTAGGGAAACATGAACTCCAACATGTACTGTGAAATACTGCAGCAGAGCATGATCCCCCTCCCTCCAGAAACTGGGTGGCAGTGCAGTGTTCCAGCATGATAATGAGCCCAAACACACTTCTAAGACAACCACTGCTTTACCAAAGAGGCTGAGGGTAAAGGTGATGAACTGGCCAAGCATGTCTCCAGACCTAAACCCAATAGAACATCTTTGGGGCATCCTCAAGTGGAAGGTGGAGGTGAGCAAAGTCTGGAATATCCGCCAGCTCCGTGATGTCGTCATGGAGGAGTGGAAGAACATTCCAGTGGCAACCTGTGAAGCTCTGGTAAACTCCATGTCCAGGAGAGTAAAGGCAGTTCTGGAAAATAATGGTGGCCACACAAAATATTGACACTTCAGAAACTTTCACTAAGGGGTGTACTCACTTTTGTTGCCAGGGGTTTAGCTATTAATGGCTATATTTTGAGTTATTTTGAGGGAAAAACAAATGCACACTGTTATATAAGCTGCACACAGACTACTTTTCATTGTGTCAAAGTGTCATTTTGTCAGTGGTGTCCCATGAAAATATATACTGAAATATCTGCAGCAATGTAAGGGGTGTACTCACTTTTGTGATACACTGTGTAAGAGCTGGCAACTGCACAAAGCAGAAACCTACAAATATTTACATGACTGCTGCTGACAGGATCTGCAAACATGAATCAGATGTAGAAAAGTGTTACATTCAAAAAGAACCAGCTGCGATGCTACAACAGGTTGAAGTGAGCATTAAGCCACAAAGGTAGCCAACAAAGTGGGTGGCACTTCAACAGAAACCAAAATGGTTACCACCATGAGGTTTACACAAAGAAACAAGCCAAATTATCAACTTACCAGTGTCTAAAAACAGTAACACATGGTAACTGACAAAAGTGGAGAGCAGTCACAAACAAAATGGATCCACACAAGTCGACTTAACCACATTACCATTTCCACTTTAAACACTTCAAGCAAAGCCAGACAAATGACCTTGTAAGAAAATGAAGCCACACCCACCACTCAAAGATCCACTGATTGACTTCCAACACCAAAGTCATGACAAACTAAGTTACTACAATCAAGTCCAACCAGTAACAAGAAGGTTTGAGCCAAAAATGTGGACCGCATGACCACAACACAATATGGTTGCAAAGCAGCCTCAGCTACATGCAAATGTTGCAACTTGCACCCAAGTAGCAACCAAAGCAACCTGAGTGAAAGTGGAGGGAAGTTACCACGGAAACAGACAGTTACTGGGCAGGAAAGTACTTCTTGTAGACAGGAAACGACAACACAAAAAGGTAATCTTCAAAATCAACAACACACATCCCAAACTCACCTGGGACACCCTCATCCTGCTATCAAAAAATCTTACCTCTCTAACACTGAAGAGAAGCCAGAAAATAAAAGTGTAAGTTGATTTTTGTTTCTCAAGATGTTTGTTAACTTTGATCAAGGATGAAGAGTTTTGTGTACTGTGCTAGGACAGTATGTCAACAACTATCAATGCCCGGTACAGACTGATTAATTATAATATTCTGCATCAAGTATACCTTACTCCAGAAAAAATACATTCATTCAAATCTGATGTCTCAGAGATGTGCTTCAGGTGTAACCTTGATGTTGGTTCTTTTCTACACTGTACCTAGCATTGTACCAAAATGAGGCCTCTCTGGCATGATATCTGCTCCATTTTAACCAGAATAACGGGAGTTAATGTCCCATTGGATTCTGAATTGTGTTTATTGGGGAACTTTACACATATTCGTGGCTCTTTCACCAATACGCAACTCAAATTCATGAAAGTTGCTCTGTCTGTGGCAAAGAAATGCATTGCAGTGTCATGGAAATCTGACTCCCCTCTTCTAAGTGACAGATGGACCTCTGAGATGAATAGCTGCATTCCTATGGAAAAAAAACACATACTGTCTGAGAAAACAATACAACAAATTTGTAAAAATTTGGCAGCCTTATTTAGACCATATCAGCTCACCAAGAACTACACCAAGAACTTAATTTAATTCTGTTATGATCATGCAAACTGGCGACTTTGTGGGTTTTTTCTTTTTGTGTGTGTGTGTGTGTGTGTGTGTGTGTGTGTGTGTGTGTGGTGGGGGGTGTTAACTTGTATTTCCCCTTTATTATGTTACTTACGGTAAACATGTTTTTCTATGTGAACCTTGAACTGGGAGATGGGGCGCATGCGCCGTTGTTGTGTCTCATGTACGGTGAGCTAGAGGCTCGAGCATGTGCACCGTGAGATGAATAAAGTTCCAACAACTAAATGAACGTCGTGTTTATTATAGTTAACATTGGTAGCAGAGGATGGTTTCTAACTATAAGATCCCGCCGAAGTATGATGAAGCCAGGCCGTACGAGTGTTGGAAGAATGAAGTTAACATCTGGACGCGAGTTACGGAACTCGACAAAAAGAAGCAAGCGCTGGCTGTTGCTTTGGGGCTTGAGGGAAGAGCGCGGGAGTCGGCGATGGAAATCCCCGCAGAAAACCTGGACAGTGAGGACGGTATGGCTGTGTTGCTAGCAAAATTGGACGGCGTGTTCCTGAAAGAGGAAAAAGACCGCGCGTATGAAGCGTACTCACATTTTGATGGAATTAAGAAAGATTCTTCCATTTCCATGACGGACTACATTATCGACTTTGAACAGCGTTATAACCGGATGAAAAGGTACAACATGACTCTTCCAGATGCTGTGTTAGCATTCAAGTTGTTGGACACAGCCTGCCTAGACGAGAAAAACAGGCAGCTAGCTTTATAGCTGGGCGGATAATTGCATATTACAGGAGAATTGTTCACTTGCGGATAAAAGCACCAAAATTGGCACACATACTCCTTAGATGTTGCTCTTTTGAGAAAACCATCTGGCCAAAAGAAAATTCAAGATGGCGGCAATTTTTCAAGATGGCCACCGCTGAATATACAATAATATTGCATTTTGCCATAGAATCCCAAAAAACCTGTCCTATTTGAATGATCTTGGTGTCAAATTATACATTTATCACTATGTAGAATCCACATTTGGACCCATGGACTTACTCAGTGGCTTCCTTGTACCATATTTTAGTCCTGGAATCCTAATATTCTACTAAATATGAGGTTTACATTATGTCTGACTGGGGTAAAATGACTGTTAGTCTATATTAGTGTTGTTAGAGGTTTAGTGTGTGTGTGTGTGTGTGTGTGTGTGTGTGTGTGTGTGTGTGTGTGTGTGAGCCTGCCAAATTGTGTCTGAGTTAAAAAAGAAAATCCACACAAAAAAACATGCTTGACCTGTCAGCACACAAACTTTCTGGCTGATCAGATAGCATGTGTGGCCTCACCAAATGTGGTGATTGTGATCAAGGAAAAAGATGCTATCAGCAACAGCACTATCAGTCTGGCTGGGGTGGCACCATGCAGTCATGAAGAAGCTGACACCCGGATCTTTGTGCATGCCAGGCATGCCACAGAAGCAGGCAGCAATGTCATCATGGTCAAAGCCAACGACACAGATGTTGTCGTCATTGCAGTCACACAAGACCTCCGTGAAGTCCTCGAGCCAGACGTCGTCAACACCCAACGGAAACCGGTTTCTGTCTTGGACTTCACCTAAGGACAAGTACTGGAGACAACATGAGAACGTCTTTTCTCGTTTCCCTACGAGAAGAAGGTACGTAAGTGTCGCTGTGATATTGTTTCAGCATTCTGTGGCAAAGGGAAAAAGTCTGCTTGACAAACCTGGAATGTTTGTGATGAGGCTTCCAGTGTCTTCAGCAAACTCAGCCATTACCCACCTGTACTGGACGATGAAGACCTGAAAACCCTGGAGAAGTTCATGGTCATGATGTACGACAGATCCAGCACAGCTGAAGGTGTCAATGATGCAAGGTTGGACATGTTTGCTCTGAAGCAGAGGCCATACAAAGCCATTCCTCCAACCTGATCAGCACTGAAGCAACATGTCATGTGTACATCCTACCAAGCAGGCTGCATCTGGAGTCAGTCAACAGTATATCAACCAGAAACGCAGACTCCTGCTAATTGGGGCTGAACCAAGAAAGGAGATCTGTGGCACATTGTTTGGACAGAGCTCCCGCCAATTGCAGAGAGTTGCCAGCAGCTGACCAAGTGTGGATGCAAGTTGGAATGCTGCGGTCAATGCAAATGCTACTGCTTTTGGTCTGACCCGCACTGCACTGTGCAGCTGCATGTGTGAGGTTTAAAAGCGCTGTAGTATAGGCCTACTCATCCAAACAGCCCAACATGGAGCAAAAAAAAAAAGAAAAGAAAAGAAAAGAAAAAGAAAGAAAAAGACAAAAAAAAACAACCCTGCCTCGGAGGGATCATCACCTTATCATGGTGGGCAGTTTGTGTGTCTCCATGACCCCTAGAGCTTTGCCGGCTAGAGTATCGTACTCCTGGCAGGGTCACCCACGCCGAACAGCTCGAAGGGTAGAGACCAGACAAAGAGTGATCCCATGTGATACCATGCAT
Source organism: Thalassoma bifasciatum (assembly GCA_008086565.1). NCBI lineage: Eukaryota > Metazoa > Chordata > Actinopteri > Labriformes > Labridae > Thalassoma > Thalassoma bifasciatum. Next base: position 12,172 of record RPOG01006251.1, on the reverse strand, counting down.
TTTAGGTGAGTTAGACATGACATGAACATCAAATTTAGCTGAATATTAGGATTTCCGGACTGATATAGGTGTGTGCAGTGAGGACACACCCCCTCACTGCACCCCCCACCCCACACACACACTAAACCTCTAACAACACTTTGATAGACTACCAACCATTGTACTCGAGTTGGACATAATGTAAACCTCATATTTAGCAGAATATTAGGATTCCAGGACATTTTATACCATGTTCCTTCGGTGACTCATTCAGGTACCCAGGTTTACACCTAAGATGTATCACTATTTACATATTAAACTGTGGTTCTAGTAAGTTTATCCTGTTCAAATACCTAAAATAACGCCTTACGTTATAATGACATAAAAGTTAGGTGGCCATCTTGAAAAATTGCCGCCATCTTGAATTTTCATTTGGCCACATGGTTTTCTCAAAAGAGCAACATCTAAGGAGTATGTGTGCCAATTTTGGTGCTTTTATCCGCAAGTGAATGATTATTACAGTTATCTGCCCAGCTATTAACGGCGTGCACGGAGCTAACTTTCTCGTCAATGAAGTCAGGACTCAAGAGAATCTTCGGCGGAAAGACTTTTAGTTCCTCAGACGGAATACAAGTACACCAGGACGTGGCATTTTTCACAGATGAAAAACATCGAGTAAAAAGGAAACAGAACATGGCATCACAAAGTGGACAACAAAGGCAACCGCTACAAGGTACCAATCCGTTGGATAAATACGGTAGGCGATCCAAGTGTGCCATTTGTCAGAGCACCTTTCACTGGGCTAAAGACTGTCCACACAGAAGTGAACAAGTAAGACTCACAGACGATGTAGAAGAGTGCAACATCACACTGTTCACAAAAGACTCTATGTCAAATGCAGAAATTTTCTTGACGGAATCCTTGGGATCAGCTATCATTGACACTGCATGTACCCGTACTGTTTGTGGAGAAAAGTGGCTGGAAAATTACATTGAAGACCTTGACCGAGATCAAGTTAACCACTTGGTGCAAACAGTAACGACCAGTTGTAGGCCCTTTCGTTTTGGAGATGGAAATGTTGTCCATTCCAACAGAAAAGTCAAGCTACCTGCTAAAATAGGTGAGACGAAGTGTTACATTGAAACGGAAGTAGTCCAAGCTGACATACCATTGTTGCTGAGTAAAGCCTCTCTAAAAAAGGCAGGAACTGTGTTGGACATGAAAAATGATAGAGCAGTGATGTTCAAGCAACCTGTTCCCCTTGAATTCACTAGCTCTGGACACTACTGTGTAGACATAAGAAATAAAGAAACAAAGAAAGACAAAGAATCTAAAGTGAGTCAAGCAGAAGAATAGGTCTTAGCAGTAACAGAGCACCTCTCCCCAGATGAAAAACGCAAAGTTCTCCTGAAGCTCCATAAGCAGTTTGGTCATGCTTCTGCAGAGAGACTACAGAGGCTCCTACATAGCTCAGGAAATAAAGACAAAGATTGTGCTACTATTTTACAAGAGATAGTAAATAAATGTGACATATGCCAGAGGCACAGCAAGACAAAGCCAAAACCTGCAGTGGGTTTACCTTTAGCCTCAGAGTACAATGAAACTGTAGCAATGGATCTACATGAGCTGGAACCGGGGGTTTGGTATCTTCATATTATCGACCACTTCACACGCTTCAGCGCAGGGAACATCGTAAAAACAAAGAAGGCCTCCGAAATTGTCAACTCCCTCATCCACTCATGGATAAGTGTTCATGGCCCACCGAGAAGGATTTACAGTGACAATGGGGGAGAGTTTAACAACGAAGAAATGAGAGACATGGCTGAGAATTTCAACATTGAGGTAAAAACGACAGCAGGATACAGTCCTTGGAGCAATGGACTTCTGGAAAGACACAACCTCACACTCACTGAGATCATCCAGAAGGTAAAAAAGGAAAACAGATGTAGTTGGGACACTGCTTTGGACTGGGCCCTTATGGCGAAAAACAGCATGCTTAATGTTCATGGTTACAGTCCACATCAGCTTGTATTTGGACAAAATCCTAACCTTCCCTCTGTTCTAATTGATAAGCCGCCTGCTCTAGAAGGCACTACTGTAAGTACAAGGGTAGGGGAACACATATCAGCTCTGCATGCTTCAAGAAAAGCCTTTACAGAAGCCGAGTGCTCAGAAAGGATAAGGAGAGCACTTCGCAAGCAGCTTCGCAATACAGATGAAAGGTATGAAACAGGAGACAAGGTATATTACAAAAGAGTAGACTGTGAGGAATGGAAGGGACCAGGAGTTGTTATTGGTCAAGATGGTGCTGTTGTTTTTGTGAGACATGGGGGGATCCTGATAAGAGTGCATCACTCTCGTTTATGTAAGGTAGCTGCACAGGATCAGGTTGAAGAAACTGTACAAGATGCCAATAGAAAGACAGGAAAGGATATCAGTGGTGATAATGATGCAGACACTGANTATATATATATATATATATATATATATATATATATATATATATATATATATAGATATATATATATATATATATAGATATATACACACACACACACACACACAGTTGTGCCTCAAAGTATATATATATACATATGCTGATCTTAACGTTATTATTACACATTTTAGTGCCCCCCCGACAAATGAACACTGCAATTTTTGCCCAGTTTGTTTTTTTATTCTGTCTCTTTGTTAAAAAGGCTAGTTGATTGTGTTCTTCTTTTATTCTCTTTTTTATTGTATATTTGTATATATTTATTATTCTCATTTCTATGATTGGGCTTGCTCCGGGACCAGGGTAACCTAATTTCGTCCCACCCATGTTTTACATGGGTTGAATGACAATAAAACTCCTTGAATCCTTGAACACATGCAGTTCTTCTACAGCACTACCCTGTGTCTGTTTGTTTTCCACTGCTGCCCTAAATCAACAGAAAAATGCTGAATTTTTTAATGTTTCTGTAATGTTCAATCCACCAGTCTGTGCAAACTTTCTTGTCACAATAATTTTCTTTAATCCAACAATTTGATTATTCTTGATGAATCCATTCAGTTTTGGTTTGGTTGTTGTTGTTGTTTTTCTGCTGCTATTCTCCTTCTCTTTCGCCCCCTCCCCTTACTGTTATCTTTCTTTGTGTTTTCCTGTGTTCAGGCCCTCTGTGCCTCGCTGCTCCTCCAGTAATTTCATCTGAGTTTACTGAAAATCTCCTGTGAATTCCTTTAGGGCTGTCACGCACACTGTCTTCACTTCCCGCCTTTTTCAACATTAAAACCTTGCTTGGACACTAGAGGGAGTATCTCACCCTCAAAAAGACTGAAGAGGAGGAGTCATGTAAGATCAGGAGTCAGTGTTGCTTATTGAGCTGAACATTACTGTGCTGGAAGTCAGCGAGTAAACTTCAGAGCCTCTGATCCACAGAAGTACATTATTATAATTATTTGATTGCAGCATTACAGGTATTTACTTTCATTTCTGACCAACACATCTTATGTTAATAGTTGTTTGTTAGTTTTTTAAAATTTCTTTGAAAATTTAAGGGCAGGAAGAGTTTGGTTTGATAAGGGAGCTCAAAAAAAGGAGGCTCATCGACAGTTCTGTTTATCATCACATGCTCTGAATAGAGGTTGAAGACTTGACTTTGACCACAAAACATTACGTCTTCACTGATATCTTTCTTACAGGAAGCCTGATGTGTAATGTAACACTCACTATCTTGACAGTTCTTTGAGGTTTTTGACAGCTATAAACAAACTCAACCAACAGCACCGCCCGTATTTACACCCAACAAGAATGCCACCACTCAGCTCTTAATGCTTGTTCAGACCTGACCTGTTTGGTGTCAGTTACAGAGTGTTCAGCTCAGATCTGATCTACAGAAAATACAGGTATGAAAGTCCAACTTCACATGAGAGAAACACACTGCTCCCTCAGCTCATGAAGTAAATATAGACTGAAATAAAGATGACAGCTGCTGAGGATCATGACCTTTTTCAGGTGTTAATCACTCATGAAATTACACACGCTCAAGCACACACACGACCACAAGGAGACAGAAAGCAGAATAAAAACACAGTATCACGCTCACTCAACAGCGTATGAATAAGTGCTCTTTGCACTTTCTCTTATGTAATAAGTTTTCTAGATCATGCAGCCAGTTCTGCAGAAGAGCAATTCACTCTTTCAGATACCAATAGCAAAAACACAAACAGCCATCAACATGTAGAAAAGCAGATGAATTTGATGCAGTTTGTCCTTACCAGAGCTGATCTCCACAGCTGAGCAGGAGAGTTTTCATAAACTCCTGCAGATTGTTCAGTGAAGTGAAAGTCTGTTTCGAGGAATAGGAAGGCGTGTCTTCTGAGTCAAGTGAAGTTCTCCCCTCTCGGATTTCCTCATAGGATTTCAGAGGAAGGCGAAAGTAAAGCTGTTATTGCTTCACACTATCGTGTAGATCTCTGAACTGCATTCAAAAGAGACCCCACTCTCTGAACCAGGCAAGTTCAGTCTGGTCCTGGAGGCAACAGTGGGGCCAGATTGAAGTTGTGAAATCATGTGGCAAAGACAAAAATCAAAAGTGGTGAGGGAAAATAGTTTAGAAAGCAGGATAAGAAAAACTTGGACAGGCGAGCTTTGATTTCAGTCTGTATTCATGGCACATTAAATAGAGCATTCATATGTCACTTTCGGTATTCAAAGATTTCAGTGAAAGCTTCGAGCCTTTGGTTATTTCCACTGAAACAAATATGGCCCAGAAAAAGTTTGGACACTGATCTAGACAAAATGTGTATGAACTGGTAGATATGTATGGAAAACCAAAACTGCCAAAATTAAAAATAAATTAATTGATAAAAGTAGAAATAAAAACCAATGTAAAATTATGTTCAAAAAAATAAATATAAATGGAAATAAAAATGACAATTAAAAAATATATATACATATATACACAAATAAATAAATAAAAATGAATACAAAAATTGAAAATAAATGTGGAAATAAATACAAAAATGAATATATAAATATAATTAGATATCAACCAATAAAAAAAAAGCGCTCTGGTCTCACGTTTATTTTTTTCATGCTGCAGACGAAAATGCAGAAGGAAAAGCTATTCAAATGAGGGGGGCGGTCCTCAATGCGTCATGGGTTGAGCTATCAGCCCATTGGTCGATCGACATGTAAGTGCAGAAATTGACAAGGTATGCCTGCCTGCTGACACAGCTCTCAATCACGGAGAATATGGCTAAATCTCCAGGGATCCACGTTTGTCATCCGACATCGGATACAGTCTATAGATGGAGTCTAAACCAGTGTGAGAGATGAGACTCCCCCCAGGTTTGTTTCTCCAGACAGAAATGGCGATCTTTAAGATGGCGTGTTGAAGTGTAGTATTACAATAAAGTAACACTTAAGTGTATTCAGAAAAGTAGTCACACCTTCCATGTTGTAGCCTTGTGCTAAAACTCTTATTCTTTCTTATAATAAACACTTTCACAATGTCTCTGATGTGTAAATCCAGGATTTACTGCAGGTAACGTCTCTGAATCTCTCTCTGAGATCGTGCAATGAAGTTCACTTAAACACACACACACCTGAAAATGATGATACATGGTTTATTGTTGAGTGTCTTAACTATGATTTGGCTACGTTTTTGATGAGTTAACCCTTCGTAATTGTGTGTTTTATGAACAATAAAAGATCGCTAGTTAGCGGCACCACACACCAACCTGGAAGAATCACGTTGCTATTGCTAATGAAATGTTGTTTTCATTTTTATTTCCATTTATATTTCTGTTTTTGGACATAAATTTTGAATTATATTTTTTTACATTGGTTTTATTTACACTTTTATTTATTCATTTATTTATTTTGGCAGTTTTGGTCCTCCAAAGGTATGGCCTCAAATCATTTTCTTGATAAAATGTTTCACAACTGTTATACAACCCCAATTCCAATGAGGTTGGGACGTTGTGTAAAATGTAAATAAATCCAGAATACAATGAATTACAAACCCTCTTCAATCTATATTCAATTAAAAACACCACAAAGAGAAGATATTTAACGTTCAAACCGAAAAACTTCATTATTTCTGTGCAAACATTTGTTCATTGGAAATGGATGCCTGCAACATGTTTAAAAAATGCTGGGACCAGTGTGTTACATCACCTCTCCTTTTAACAACACCCAATAAATGTTGAGGAACTGAGGACACTCATTGTTGAAACTTTGGGGCTGAAATTCTTTCCCATTCTTGTTTGATAGACGACCTCAGTTGATCAACAGTCCGAGGTCTCCGTTGTTGTATTTTGTACTTCTTTATGTTCCACATATTTTCCATGGGCTGCAGGTCTGGACTGCAGGCAGGTCAGTCTAGTACCTGCACTCTTTTACTATGAAGCTACACTGTTGTAACAGGTACAGAATGTGTCTTGATGTGATTTCCTTGTCTTGCTGAAATAATCAGGGACGTCCTTGAAAAGGACGTTGCTTAGATGGCAGCATATTGCTCCAAAACCTGGATGTAGCTTTCAGCATTGATGGTGTCATCACAGGTGTGTAAGTTGTCCATGCCCATTTAAGACAGTAAATAAGTTCAATCTGATGTAGTATACAGTGGGGCAAAAAAGTATTTAGTCAGCCACCAGTTGTGCAAGTTCACCCACCTAAAAAGATGAGAGAGGCCTGTAATTTTCATCATTGGTACACCTTAACTATGAGAGACAAAATGTGAAAAAAAATCCAGAATATCACATCTGATTTTTAAAGAATTTATTTGTAAATCTTGGTGGAAAATAAGTATTTGGTCAATAACAAAAGTTCATCTCAATACCTTGTTATATATCCTTAGTTGGCTATGACAGAGGTCAAACGTTTTCTGTAAGACTTCACAAGGTTTTCACACACTGATGCTGGTATTTTGGCCCATTCCTCCATGCAGATCTCTTCTAGAGCAGTGATGTTTTGGGGCTGTCGCTGGGCACCACGGACTCTCAACCCCCTCCAAAGATTTTCTATGGGGTTGTGTTGAATCTAATTTTAGGGCTCGCTTGTTACTTGTTGAATCTGTTACTTTAATATAAGGTGGGGGAGGACCCCCATTTCTACTGCATAATGTCTCATTCTAGGTCTCCTAATTCTAAGACATTTACCCATGAAACAATGATGAAAAGAGGAGTCCAAATCAGCAGGAGAGTCCATCCAGCTTGAATCCAGAAAAAAGTTTATTCAAGTCTAGCCATCTTTAACAAAGCTTCTGGGTTGAAAGATTTGCAGCACGTTAAATATTCTGTACCAACTGATAACACTAAACAACATGAACAACGACTAAAAAGAAACCTCTTGCATTTCCTAAAACCTTCCCTAAACCTTCTAACAAAACTCTTAGCCTAAAAACCTCCATCCCAAAAACCTGTGTAGAAAAACCCCCCGTGTAAAAAAGCCCCCCCTGTAGAAAAAGCCCGTCTCCCTTAAAAACCCTGTGGACGTCCCTTCTCCAGTGGTGATTGGCTGTCATTTGGTGCAGCAGGGCCTTGTAGGGGGGACAGGATACCACCTGATCAATGAGGAGGGGTACAGATAATATCTGGTATTACATCTTACAAGTTTGTGTCCATGAAGTCAAAGGAACATCAGCAAATTGACAGTGTAAACCTGGAATTGAAGGAATTACTCAGGACCTGTTAGGATTTACAGAATGTGTTCAAGTTTAACTATTACAGAGAACATTGAAATCATCAATGGGCAGAAATCTGTGGGACAGCTCAGCTGCTGTGTGCTTTGAATAGCCTGGACACAGAGAGCTCGTCTCCAGTTACCAGACAACAACATTTTTGTTTATGGCCTTGTCTTCTCCTGGAGACAGCCGTCTGACAAACGCGACAGCTGGCATCTATATGTAAGGATATCTGAGAATTTACCCTTCTGTAGGGTAAATTGCTTACTTTAATCAAAAAAATCCACAACAGTTAAGATCTGGAGACTGGCTAGGCCACTCCAGGACATTGACATGCTTCTTACAAAGCCACTCCTTTGTTGCCAAGGCAGTGTGTTTGGGATCATTGTCATGCTGGAAGACCCAGTCATGTCTCATCTTCAAGGCCCTTGCTGATGGAAGAAGGTTTTCACTCAAAATGTCACGATACATGGCCCCATTCATTCTTCCCTTTACACTGATCAGCCGCCTTGGTGCATTTGCAGAAAAACAGCCCCAAAGCATGATGTTCCCACCGCCATGCTTCACAGTAGGTATGGTGTTCTTGGGATGCAACTCGGCATTCTTTCTCCTCCAAACATGACAAGCTGAGTTTAGACCAAAAAGTTCTATTTTGGTTTCATCTGACCATATGACATTCTCCCAATCCACCTCTGGATCATCCAAATGCTCTCGAGCAAACTTCAGAAGGGCCTGGACATGTACTGGCTTCAGCAGGGGGACAAATCTGGCACTGCAAGATTTGAGTCCCTGGCAGCGTAATGTGTTTCTGATGGTGGCCTTTGTTACTTCTGTCCCAGCTCTCTGCAGGTCATTCACTAGGTCCCCCCGTGTGGTTCTGGGATTTTTGCTCACCGTTCTTGTGATCATTTTGACCCCACGGGGTGAGATCTTGCGTGGAGCCCCAGATTGTGGGAGATTATTAGTGGTCTTGTAGGCCCCCCATTTTCTAATAAATGCTCCCACAGTTGATTTCTTCTCACCAAGCTGCTTACCGATTGCAGATTCAGTCTTCCCAGCCTGGTGCAGGTCTACAATTTTGTTTCTGGTGTCCTTCGACAGTTCTTTGGTCTTGGCCATAGTGGAGTTAGGAGTCTGACTATTTGAGGTTGTGACAGGTGTCTTTTATACTGATAATGAGTTCAAACAGGTGCCATTGATACAGATAACGAGTGGAGGACGGAGGAGCCTCTTAAAGAAGAAGTTACAGGTCTGTGAGAGCCAGAAATCTTGCTTGTCTGTAGGTGACCAAATACTTATTTAACAGAGGAATTAACCAATAAATTAATTAAAAATCCTACAATGTGATTTCCTGGATTCTTTCCCCCCATTCGTTCTCTCATAGTTGAAGTGTACCTATGATGAAAATTACAGGCCTGTCTCATCTTTTTAAGTGGGAGAACTTGCACAGTTGGTGGCTGACTAAATACTTTTTTGCCCCACTGTACATGTTTACAACAATAGTAGTTCCCATAAAAAAAATGGTTAAACTCTGTACTTTGAAACTTCAGAAATAGATGTGTAATGTTACAGGGAGTGTGTTCAGGTCCTTTCATCTGTGTCCAAATCACGATGTTTTCATCAGAACTTTCTGTCGCTAGTGTATGTAAAAAGAAATTCACAACTCTGTACTTTCAGGAATGTAAATCTCTACAGGCAAATCTCTGCTGAAAAACTTCACTTCAGAACCAGTCTGACTGGTCTCAGTCACACAAACACACCAGTGGAAGTTTACACTGATAACAAATGTAACTTAAATAATGTCTGTGGTGTGCACTGGAGGTCAAAGGTGCAGAATTAGTGTGTTATTGTTATTGCTATTCATTATGAATGAGTCAATCTGAGTCATTTTCAAGATTTTACAGATGTGTCAGTGCTGGGGTTTTTTCTATTCTTTTTTACCAGCTAACAGAGTCGTAATCACACTGGTGACACAACTCTAGGCAATAAAAAGCAAAATACAGAGATGACATAAACTTAGCGCAGGAAGTATGCCATTTTTATTTTATTTTATTTATTTATTTTGACTATTTCCAATGCCTTTTGGTGATAAGACGAATACCACTGAAGAGCCTGTTCATTTCCCTTCCAAATTGTGCATTTGCAAGTGTTATGTGCCATTCTAATTTCTTGTCTCCTGTGTTATCTTGAGGCCATCTTGAACCTCCATACCTGCCCAGCTCCTGATTCCTTGCACCTGTGAGCAGGCTACAAAGCCTCTGCTTGGCTCCTCCCACGCTCTCTCTCACTCTGCAGCCAGGATCAGTAGCAGGGCAGCACCTTCAATCTTCAACTGTGGCTTTTGCCAGTGTTTTTTGTAATAAATTAATGTTCAAACCTATACTTCGACTCAAATGTTGCTTCCCCTGAGCCAGGGTTGTAACACAAGGAACATGCATTTGTGGGACGAGCTGCAAAGCAGAGTGTGTGAGTTGAAATCATGAAATAAATACATATTGTCTCTGCCAAAGAGCTCAATGGTGATATGAACAAGTGAAAGATGCAAGTGAGAAATTGATTTATCGAAGTGAATGTCTTATGAGCTCCAGCCTCACAGCAAGAAGGTCGCCGGTTCGATTCCCTGTTCGGGCATGGTGGGCCTTTCTGTGTGGAGTTTGCATGTTCTCCCCGTGCATGCGTGGGTTCTCTGCGGGTACTCCGGCTTCCTCCCACAGACCAAAAACATGCCCACGTTAGGTTAATGATTATTCTAAATTGCCCGTAGGTGAGAGTGTGTGCATGAATGGTTGTTTGTCTAAATGTCAGCCCTGCGATTGACTGGCGACCAATCCAGGGTGTACCCCGCCTCTTGCCCAATAACAGCTGGGATAGGCTCCAGCCACTCACGACCCTGATTAGCAGGATAGACGGTTAAGAAAATGGGTGGATGGATGTCTTATGGATGAAACTACAGGCTTTAGACCAGGAGTGAGCAATACATTTTTACATGAGGCCACATGTGAAACCTGATTTGTTTCAGAGGGCCACACCAACAAGAACGCAAACTTGATTCTGCTCAATATTAATCCCCCCACCCCCATTTTAAAATGCTTTTACCCAAATATTTTGGTCATCTGCTCCTAGTAACCAGAAGAAAGGAATTTGTGTAAATACGTGGGACTGTGGTTTGGGTCAAATAGGAAAATACTCCTATAGAAGAGATAAACAATAAATACACAAACAATCATTGCATTAGAGTTTCATGTCATGTTAAGCTTGTTAGCTCCCACATAGATTTGAAGCAAATTTATACAACATAATAACATTTAAGCCTCATTTTACCTCTTCAGTGAGAAAAATGTATCTGTTTTTAGCTTGAACAAGTCCATTGAAATCTGGATGAATTCCTGAGGTGGTCATTGAAAGCTGAAGGGTGATCATCAATGATAGACAACCTGGGGCCTGTTGCACAAAACTAGGATAAGGGATTAAGCCGGGATATCTTGGTTATCCTGGCTCAACTTATCCTTGATCCGGTTGCACAAAACTAGGATAGTGGGAAGTGGGATATGTTATGACCTATGTTACCATGGAGATTTATCCTGAGGAGCTAGCCTGCTCCAGACCAGGCTAAGTTCCAGGATCTATTTAATCTCATCCCTCATCTCAGTCAGTATCCACTACAAATCTAAGCCAGTAGTTACTTCAATGTCCACTACACAATGTTTTCACATTCTACTGGACCCACTGTCATCANTTCAAAACTGAACTCACAAAGTGAAACTACAAGACAGAAAGCACAAATTTAAAGCATATTAAAGAATATAAGAATAATTACACATTCAAATGTCTGTGTATAATACATCCACGTCTTCACATTGAAATAAATGCAGGACAAATCCACACACAAATGAACAGACAAATAAATAATGCTGGATCCTCCCTGCTTACACACAGTAAACAACAAACATCATGAGAGGCCAAATCAATTTAAATTGGATAAAATAAATAACTTCCTTTGGGGATGAAGGCCAAATTTATCTGAAATTAACAGCACCTGTCTCTGCTGCTGCACAACATATCTGACTAAATTCAAAAGATGCTTGGTAAGTAAAATAATGCAACACGTACTGGTCCCTGACCATCAAACCACTGTGGTCATCAGGGAGGAGACAGGATTGTCTCAGTCCATGTGTGATGGTGCTCTGGGGGTCCTCCCCTTCTTCAGGTCCACCACACTGAGTAGGACAGCACAGGCCACAGTGATGTGATGTCACGGTGATGTCATATGCCCTCACAGGGCTGACCCCAGTCTGATGAAGCAGCATATTTCACTCATATCTGTTGTCAGTTCCACTCAAAATTTAAACTCATTCACAATCAGAGAAACAACTCAGTTTTCGGAGACGTTAAATTATTATTATTTTCTTAAATTATTATTGTGAAATTTCGGAGAACCGAGTGCGTTTTTGCGCACTACTTACGCATTGGGCGGTGCTTTTCCACGCTTTCTGCCGTTGATTCATAGCTGTGGTGGTGTTGTC
>RPOG01006250.1:0-25385 GCA_008086565.1 Thalassoma bifasciatum | reverse complement strand
AAGTGATGGCACTTCCTGTAATGCTCCTCTGAACAGCAGAGATGTCTGCTGGGAGAAAACTGCATTCTGCCGGACAAATAACTGAAGAACACAAGCCTAATAGATCTTGATTAATTCAGAATTCAGAGTGGGTTTTTGGTTTCCTGGTTTGAGCTGTTGCAGAGTTTAGTCATATGGCCCTTTTCCACTGACCCGTCTTGGCCCTACTCTACTCGCCTCTACCCGGTTTGCGCGGTGCTATGCAGCAGACGCCAGTTTTTAGTACCTGCTCTGTTCTGGTTCCAAGCGAGCTGAGCCGATACTAAAAGGTGACGTCGACGGACAGACGGTCACTCATTGGTCAGAGAATGTCGTCTCTGCAGCTTCTGACTCTGAACAAATCACTTACAAGAGGCAAACAAATAAGTCAGCGACGGGTTTTTAATGACATTTAAACCCGACGACACAGAACCAGACTGAATGAAGACAAAATACAGCCCTAAAATGCTCCTTCATGATTCCTAAATAAGTTAAAAGTCCTTTTTAAATGAAAAAGAAGTTAACAGCAAAGATAGTTTGGTTTAAAGAGTCTTTTCGATTAAATCAAAGTTTGTCGGCGCAGGAACGATCTGTCTGTCACGAGAGTCTTTAAGCACCAATCAGTCCATTAATCCACAGGGAACCAAAAAGGAAAACCAGTTCAAAGAAGAATGATTGATCAACAACAAATCTCTGGTATACCAGGCCCAAAAATCAAAAATTAAAGCGATCTCACTGGATCCAGGGAAGAGTTGATGTCAGGAAGCAGCTCCTTCGTTTTCCTCCGCGTGCAGCAGCATGAGGCTGTTGTTTACCTCCGTTGTCATGACGCCCGACATTGAGCCGCTGTATTACTTTAATGAAATCTTTGAAAGCTTTTTTTTTTCTTTAAAGACCACGGTTGCACATATGTTAGTACAAAATTATGTTTGTGTCGCGTTATAGATGACATGCAAGCACTTCTGCGCAGCACTTTAGCGCAGCTGTGTTATAAGATCCATGCCCACCGTGAGTCTGTAGTCGGGCTAGAGGAAAAGGAAACCAAACCGAGTAGAGTAGAGCAGAGTAGGGCTGGAATTGTACAGTGGAAAAGCAGCATAAGATGTTACAGATGTGTCATGACAAAGGATCAGCTGAAACAACTCAGGGGCGGTGAAGCTTAAATGAGTCATCAGAAAGAAAAACTCTCATTTTGAGGATCTGATGTGTGTAACAATCATCACACCTGTGGATCATGAAAAACAAACGCCGCTTTCGTCCAGAGTTTCTCCCCATCGCTGACGTAAATCTCAAACACACGGTTGTATTTTTAATCAGCGCTTTAAAAGGCGGCACAGATAGAGTTTGTACACATGCGGGTGTAAAACTCACTCCAGTGCTGATTAATAACTCATCTGTGCGTTGTCAGAAAGTGTTACTGGTGTTATGCTTATCGAATTGAATTACCTCAGAGAGCAGAGGATTGCATTGCTGCAGATGATTTTCTCATTGACGGCCGTAAATAACATTTTCTGCTGTTGATTAAGGCAAAGCAGCATCTGAGGGGGAGAATCTGATCTCCATTAATCTGAGCGTAAACAACTTAAATTGTGTTATGTTAAGTAAATAATTTAGTTTTATTTGCTGTGTCAAATACAAGGTGTGCTGCGATTGCAGAAGCTCGCAAGGAACTTTAAATACTCTGGATGTGTTTGCCTCAACACTTTTGACACTTTTGGATGTGCAAAAGCAAATCCATCCTCCAGTTCTGATTCCACAAAGATCGAATATCTTCTTAAGAAAAGCAATGTTATATATTTACATTGTCTATTAACATAATAAGGAAACTTGGCTGCTTTCAGTTTGAACTTATTCAATACTGAACAAATTGGTCAAATGTGAAATTGCAGTGGATTTCATTTGTTTTGTAGCAATTTCTTTAACCAGAGGTCTTCCAAAGGGAGTTGCGACCCTAAAGTTGTTGACTTTTGTCTCAGGGAGGCCAGTCTTTAACCGCACACAGACATTTTAGAGACGTTGCAGGAGACCACAGACTTCTCCAGTTCTGCGTTAGTAACATGACGTTTCCACCTGAGGTTGTGTTGGATGCAGAAAAGTCTGACACTCATTGCAGAGCATCTCCGGACACCCATCTCCTGCAACATCTCCGAAATGTCTGTGTGGATCTTACCAGCTTCAAACAACTGCTTAAAAGTTACCCTGGCTACCAGAACGTCATTTTCCTAAATGATCAGTCTCTTTACCAGCTATATAAGAACGATAATAAAATCCCTCAAAATATCTTAGTTTGTATAAAATTTGAAAAAATATTTTCACCTGTAGGCCGCCATTGTTGTTTACGCCGCAATAACGTCTGGGTAGTGACGTCATATGGTTGCAGGCCCGAGCTAGAGTATGTCCTAGTATATTCAGGACCTCGCCTGAAGTCACCAAAGGACTCCTTCAAAACACCCAAACACAACCTTTTATCTCGGCACAGCATTTGGCTTTAGTCTCCGTTTATAATGACCCACACCTGTCAGCTCTTTCATCAGCATGGGCCGGCTAAATGCAGCAAATGCTTCTGGGGAGAAGTGGCGAGAACACAGCCGCGGGTCCATCGGAAGTTGTTTACGCCCACAAGCGATTTCCCACAACTTTCTTCTTTTCTTGTCTTTTGGGAAGCTGTGCAGACTAACATCAGTCTCCTTGTTTCCTTTGGACTGAAAAGTGCACCCAAAAGCAGCCACATGTGGCATTATTATGTTTTTTTTCCCTCCTGAAACCTAGTGACTTACAGCGACTAGTAGTGAGTAAACGGCCAAATCCAGATGCTCGGCACCAAGCAACCAATCTATGTCATCAACCCAGAATGCACTGCTGCAGTAAAACAATGGCTGCGCCCGAAGGATAGAAACTGTGTTTTAAACCGAATTTTTTTTAAAGAAAAACCAACTCGTTATGTCTTTTAACAACAAATTCTAGTTTGAGACAAACATTTAAGCATATTCATGCCTATTAGTCCTCACAGTCGGGGTTCCCTTTAATAACATCAGCGTATTGTTCTAGTGCGGCCATAGTGGTCTATTTATGTCACTCACTGTATATCGCCTTCAATATCTCTGTGAACAGCTTTCAAGATCTGCGCGGTTAAAGACTGGCCTCCCTGAGGAAAAAGTCAACAACTTCTGGGTCGCAACACATCGAAAATGATACAAACCAAAAATGAATAGAACAAAAATCCCAGGATAATTCCATTCTCTCATATTCTAGTTTTAATTTCAAAACAAAATCAAAACAGCAACAAGTCGTTATCCGTTTTCTGATTTTGGATTCCAGAACAGATATGGAATGAACAAATGATGTCACGGCCTCGCCCACCTCCTCGAAGCATGCCGATCCGGGGGAGTAGGCCGTGCCCAAGCATGGTTCACTTGCCATGCGTAGTGCAACTGAGCCGTGGTTTACGTTTAAGGCTTGCCCCAAGCACGGTGCGGATGGCCAGTATGACCGCGACCCAAGAAAGTAACCAGGCTTTGGTCTGCACCCAAGGAAAGAAACAACCTTCTTCAAAAAATATCAACCCCTCGGGGTCACAGGCTTCTTTAAAAACATTAACAATGTTTAAAACTCAGAGAACCTGCTCAATAGCCACCTGCAGTCCATTTTGGATGTTGGTATATTGAGAGGGTGCTTTGGTTGACATTTGTGGTGCGGTGATGTTGACTGACTCAGATAAGATGAGGATATCAGATGTTTCAACTTATGAAATGTCTCTTCTGAGCACCATGAGACGAGTCAGCTCTGATAAGCCTCTGCTGATAACACCCTCGCACTGTCAAACAAACCGTTCTCACATCCGCCTGGTTTTTCCAAGTATGTAAGATCAGGGCTGCAAATCCAGCTCATTTCACCGCACAGAAGTTCGAGATGATGTTAGAAATCTCCAAATAAACCCAGATTCTTTCAAGCGCTAGTTAAACAGCAGGAGTTTTCTCATAACTCGGGTAGAGCAATAATACTCACAGGCAGTAAACGCGAGCCCGCTGATTCCAAGGAACTGCTGGAGCTTCTTACAGGGCAGAAGGCAGGAGGCTGGAGGTGTGAGATGGGCAACGTCCCCCTTTAATCCACATCCCCTCGCTGCGTTTCCCTCTTCAAATGATCAGCCACCTGCAAGACACACGCAATAACAGAAACTTCATTGGCATATAAATCAGACTTACTCGCCCGTGTTTCAAAATATTTCTCCTGAAAAAAAGAAACTGAGAGAACGTATGTTTGATTAAAATCAAGCTCAATCAACTCAAACACCCACGGATCTCAGGGGAATGATTTTGGTCACGTCTCACTGGTGCTGTTACTGTAATTATAATTCAGTAATCAAGAATCAAGTTGTTCTGATTGACTTTAATTATGTTCCTCGTAAGATTATAGCTTTATTAAAACGCAGATATATTTGGATCCTGGAGGATACCAATTACAAGAAAGACATCTTATGTTCATTTAGGTTTTGAATGAAGGTATTTTTTGAGTTTTTCATATTTTCCACTTCAAAGAGAACAAGCCAAAGTGGTTCTGAAACATGTTGGCAGGTTGAGCATTCACAGATTAAAAGCTAATATAAAATTGTAATGTCACTTCAATACGCCACAACACTAAAAAATAACACCCAAAGTCCAGTTCTCAAGCCAAAAGTAAAACAAAAAAAATCACAGTTTGCGATATCACCAATGAGCTAAGCATACAGGTGCAGCAATCACAACAATGTCAGCAGCCAAGTACATTTTTTGCTTTTCTAATAAACATTCACTGTCCTTTAACATAAAACGTTTTAATACTCTTTTTTTATTTAAAGAAAAAAAAAAAGTGTAATACAAAGCAATAATGAACTTTCGTAACTGTGGGCACTTTTCAGATTAATTCCATGAAATTTCATAGAAAATAATCACATTCAAAGACACATTTTTTTATGCTTCTCTTCCACAAACTGGAATCATTAGCTTTAAAAAAATAGGGGGTAACCTTTGGATTTATGTTATATTTATTGTATTACAGCATGATACGTGGCACAGAGTTTTTTTATTATTATTTATTTATTTATTTTTATTATTACATAAACAGACAAGACAACATAATCACAAAATACACCCCACTCATCCTCACCTCCCACACAAAACTACACATGGTACAAAAAAATTTATACATATAGACCAGTTCAGTTAACATTTTCAAAATAAACCTTTGAGAACCTCCCATCTCCTTACATATGTTTTGGCATCATTGTCGGTTTCGACCATATAACCTTCTAAGACTATATATCTCTGAACAAATATTTTAAAGGAAATAATATTGAGTGAAGATCTATTTATGGCCTTAAAAATAAATCGTTTACCAAGAACAATAATTAGGTTAACTAAGTCATTACTGTCTACAAACTCTCCTAAGAATACAGAAACAAAATCTAATTTTAAGGACAAGCCAATTTCTAAACACATATCCCAACGTTGTTCCAAAACAAGGACACTATGTGACAAAACATGTGCAAGGTGGATTCAGACTCCTGATAACAAAAACGACAATCATCTGTCTCAGCCATATTCCATAGTTTTAACATTTTCCTTGTGGGTAAAAAATTATATATGATTTTAATTTGAAAGAATCGGTTTTGTACAGAGTTTGGCACAGAGTTTACCTGTGAACTTAATGAACTCTCCTGATGAAAACACCCATCCACAGTAGCTGCTCCACAAACAGGGCAGACTGGGTGAATGAATCAAACGCACCCTTTCCAATACTGTGTGTGTTTAAGCAGCAGCTAACGGCTCTCAGTGAATCAGTCTGAAGACAAACAGTGAAATTATCTCAACTATTAAGACCCTCAGATTTAAACTGAACACCTGAAAATAAACAACCACCTTTTAGAAACAGAAAGACCTTAACACAAGCGAATTAGCTTTAGCGCGTTGGCTCGCACGAGCGTCAGCTGATGAAGATGATTGACAGTGAACTTTCTCCCAAACCCTGATAAAGAGACGTTGTGTTGAAGCAGCAAAAAGGCTGAAACGGGTGATTATGTAGCTTTGTTGTAGTTTGATCGTACAGAAAGTCAGACAGTTATGTGGGTCAATGACAAAAAGAGGGTCTAAAAACGTATTTTTAAAAAGTTCTTTGAAAATGGATAAAAAACATATTTCTGAGAGAAGAATTATGTTTTCTAACAGATTTCAGTAGTTGACCAACATTTCAAAGTTTTTAGGTTCATTATTTTTTAGTATTTTTAATTTGAGCACCCAAAAATGTCAGGTGGTGCAACCAAATATATGAAAATATATTTATATGTTCCTGTTATTTTTTCTGTGTGAAATTATTGGCAAGTATCTCTCAAGTGTCTGTAGTGACTCATACATTTTNTTTATCAGTATTTCAGAGAAATCTACAAACTTTTCCACTTGGTCACAAATGTCATTTGGGCTCCTCTGGCTGATGCAGTTTCCTGTTTCCTGTTTTATTCTCTTCACTTTAAAATAAAAGTCTAATGTTACGGTTGCACCACCCTGACATTTGACAAGGTGAAAATTACGGGACAAAAGTTTTTTAAATTTCTCAACAGCTTTAAAATTCTTTTTATTTGCAAAGAATGTTTTATTTAAAAAGGTTCAAGCATAAAATAATGCCACTGTATTTTTAATTTCAATTAACAATAATTGACATTCAATTTTTAGAGTTTAATTACTGTCGATACTTGTCAGGACGGTTGCACCACCTGACATTTTGAGGGTTTGAGGTACCAAAACACAAAAAACCATGTTTTATTTTAATAGTTTAAAGATGTGTTCAAATAACACAGGTTTCATAGAATAAAGAAATACATGTGATGAAATACTCAATTCATGATGGAAGGAAATATTGCACTCGGACACAAAAAAAGGGGACGTCAGGTCATTGACCCATGTAGATTTGTTTCCTAAGACAGAAGCCTCCTGTGCCTCTGTACGCGCAGCTCAAGGTTTTCGCATTGCACCTCTCACGAGAGATTTATGCAGTAATCGTGGCTTCTGAAAAATGTTACGGATAACCTACTGTGTCTATTTATAATCGCGGTAATTGTAAAATCGATTAATCTTGACAACCCTCGTGGTGACAAATACAAGGTCCATCCACACACCACTGAACAACAGTGGGAGCAATTTGGGGTTCAATGTCCTGCTCAAGGACACTTAGGCATGCAGACTGCAGCTTTTGTGATATACTCCAACTCAGTGGCATCACAATAAACCGGCCTTCACCGCCCCAAATCTGACCAACCCACACGAAATTGACCAGATTGACCTGATTAGTTGCACTTCACCTGCTACACGATAGTGGCTAAAATTGTTAAAACACCTGGTACATTGTCGAGGTTTTAGTTGTTTGGTTGCATTGGCCATGAAAACACCCCAATGAATGAATACCATGTCTACAAATTATGTCATTCCATATAGCGCCATCATGAGGAGACTTTTGTCATTTTCCTTATTAAAAAGAACACTGAAAATGATGGATTGGCCTCAAGTCGTGACCTTGACCCCATATGAATAAAAATAGTACTTCTACTACTTAGTGCTTCTAATACCACATTACAAACTTTTGTATCTGTATAATTGTCAGAATACAACACAGAAGAAAAGAGTTTCTGTAGCCGTTTATCTGTCACATTGTCACTAACTGACTTTGTGCAACAGCTTTAAATTACAGAAAACTGAAATTGTGACTATTTGTTTGGGCTGCCACAAATGCAATCCCAGTTTTATCTTCCTAATAACTAAGCCACATTTATCAGCAAACGGTGCAGAAGGCAAAGACCACCAAATGGCTTGGCAAACATTTGATCTTCCACATTTGATACAAACACACAGAGACCTGGCTGATGCATGAAAATCAAACGGGATGAACTTCCCTTTGATTCGCTGGCTGGAAAAAAGTAAGACCTTGGATCCAAAGCGAAGTGCTGGAGCATCTGTGCTGGAGTAATTTGTCTGCAGAGTTGTTGGCAGGGAGAGAGACACCTTGTTCTTCCTCTGCAAGATGTTCTCATCTGCCTCATTACTGGCAAAACAATTAATTTGGATGTCTGATATTTGGTTTCAGGATCATTACAAGCATCTGCATTACAGCTCAAATGTCACATTATTAGGGACACGATGTAGACGCTGCTGTACGGTAAATGCTGCAAATTATGGATTTAATTTTGACTTCACTTTTGAACACTGCATCACTTTTACCACAAATAATAATACTATTTTGAAAAAATATAGCTTCAGCAACAAGTATATCCCATGTGATAAAATCCTAAAGAAGATAATGAACAAGAGATAATGTGTAAATATGAGACTTGCACAATAATCAGTTGTTTTCAAATATTTGTTACAAAACAGGGGAGGTTGGTGAGTCTTCAAAGGCAAAACCATGTCATTAAAAGTTTGTAGTGAAAGTTGTAATGTGATGTTTACATCCTTAAGGTTGAGGAAGCGGTAGCTATGGTTACAGTTATTGTTTTTTTTTTTTAATCAGTGCTAAATGTAAATGTACTTTCCTGTTCTGGGCTTGAAAATAATTTTCTTTGGTTTGTTTGTATTCACAAATGAAAAGCTAATTTCCGCCAGTTTAAAACTAAATGAAAATAAAAACTTGATTTTGTGGAGCAGAACATATATGTATTGCTAAATTAAGACATAACTTTTTGAGAAAAGTCAAAATCATGAGATACTAAAGTTGAAATTATGAGATTAAAAAAATTCATAATAATAAGATAAAAGTTGGATGTATCATATGAAAAGTGGAGTTCATAGGATTAAAGTGGAATTTATTTCATAAGAGGATAAGATTATGAGACAGAGTCAAAATTGTGAGATATAAAGTCAAAACTATGACATTAAAATTCCAAAATATGACAGGAAAAGTCAAAATTGTGTGATAAATTCATAATATTGATATAACTTCGTTGAAATTATGAAATAGAAAATCAAAATAATGAGTTCAAAGTTAGAATTAACATGTGAAAAGTGGATTTCATAGAATTAAAGTGGATTTATGACATGAGAGGTTAATATTATGAGACATAAAGTCAAAATTGTGAGATAAAAAGTCAAAACTATGACATAAAAATTCCAACATATGACATGAAAAGTCAAAATTGTGTGATAAATTTATAATATTGACATAACTTTGTTGAAATTATGAGGAAAAAATCAAAATAATGAGTTCAAAGTTAGAATTAACATATGAAAAGTGGAAAACATAAGATTAAAGTGGATTTATGACATGAGAGGTTAATATTATGAGACATAAAGTCAAAACTATGACATAAAAATTCCAATATATGACAGGAAAAGTCAAAATTGTGTGATAAATTCATAAAATTGACATAACTTTGTTGAAATTATGAGATAAAAAATCAAAATAATGAGATAAAAGTTGGATGTATCCTATGAAAAGTGGAATTCATAGGATTAAAGTGGATTTATGACATGAGAGGTTAATATTATGAGACATATAGTCAAAATTGTGAGATAATAAAGTCAAAACTATGACATAAAAAGTCAAAATTGTGTGATTCATTCATAATAGCTTCATCATTAAGATGAAATTATGAGAAGAATGTTGACTTTATTAGATGAAAAGTCAAAATTCTGATTAAAAAAATTAATTACATTAGAGTGAGCCAAAAAGTTACTTTTTTTTTCTATTTTTATTTCAACTATTATCAACTGGTGGGAATAGGAATATATTCTATATTCATAGGAGTATGTGACAGCTTTCTTTGTGGTTATATAATTATAGCATCTTTGACTTTAATATAATTCATTCTTCATTCCCAAATTCTACTTGTTCTACTTCTTTGTGCTACAACTAGGTCAGAAGGAAAAACAAAAGGATGAAGATTTTGACTCATTGCATTTATTTTTCTCAAAGATAATATCTACATTCAACCTAAGAAGCAGGAAAACAACATAATAGCTGCTGTTAAAAGATACATTGATGTGAAGGAGCAACACCGCAATGCATTCAAGGTGATCGAGAAAATAATGAAAAGAAGTTGCAGTGATACTGTACAAATGTGCGGATGTGCATTAATAAAAACAACAGGACTATAATGTCAGTCAGAGCTGCAGCAACAGCAGCTATAAAACATACAAAGGTGCAAATGTGCAGTAATGGAGGGAATTGTGCACACGGCTCACACTGTTATTTCCAGGGCTTCAGTGTGTTCATGAATTCTCTAAGCTGCAATAAACCTCCTCTCAACACAATCGGTGACACAGTTCAACAAATAAAGGTGTGAACAAGTTATTACTTTTAATACGCTTTAATTAACCTGTGAATGTGTCGAGCCAAAAGTAATTAAAAGTATCATCAACTAATGCAATTTACTCTCATTACCCTGCATTAAGCTGACACTGCAGTCATTGCTCCAACAGCTTGTTTTTCATAGCTCATCTCTATTACTGATTCTTACACTTCTGGCAGAAAAAAAAAACACTTGAGGAATGCTTTAAAAGAACTTCTGATAGATATCTGAATAATGTATGTCAGGCAATTCTCAAAAAGCAGAGAATGAAATGATAAAAAATGCTCCTTTAAAAAAAATAAGTTCTGTATCAGATCAGACTCACACTATCCAGTAGGAAAAAAAAGTATTGTCTCACTGCTCGCTGTTCCCATGGGACCATGTGTGATAGCACAATATCAGTCACATTCCCTCTGAAGAACAGATCATATCAGTGACATGCACAGACTTTTTAAAGGGCAGGGGCTAAAGAAGAAAAAGGTACATACGGAGCGTGTTTTGGCTCCCAGGAGGAGTGCAGTTAATCCGTGTTTTAATCCGCCAAAGGGGCAGATTAGTGGTTCCCAACAACTGTTTGGCTCCTAAAAGGGCACATTAGCATATTTTGACTCCCAAAAAGATCCTTTAGCAGATGTTTCGACTCCCAAGAGAGCACTTCGGCATTAAGTTTTGGCCTCAAGGACACTTGAGCAAGTGGTTGGTTCCTGAGATCGTGCTTTGGCATATTTTGGCTTCCAAGAGGGAACTTAAGAATGTGTTTTGGTTCACAGTAGGAATATTTATCATGCTTTTGCCAGCCAAAGGTCCAGATTAGTGTGGTTTTACAACCGGGAGGACTCCTAAGCCATTGTTTTGGCTCACAAGATGGCAATTAAGCATGTGTCTTGGCTCCCAAGCAAGCAGATTATCATGTTTTCACGAGCCCAAGGGATAGATCAGTGTGGTTCGCCAACAGGAGGAAACTTTTGCATTTGTTTTGGTTCCCAAGAATGCAGTTTAGTGCAAGTTTGACTCCAAGAAGATCACTTTAGAATCTGTTTGGCATTACGTTTTGGCAACAAGGGTACTTGAGCAAGTGTTTGGGTCCTAAGATAGATAAGATCAGATTTGGCAGTTTTTTGACACTTTGGCATATTTTGGCTCCCAAGGGGGCACTAAAGAATGTGTTTTGGTTCCCAGAATGAATATGTATCATGCTTCTGCTAGCCAAAGGTACAGATTAGTGTGGTTTGACAACCAGAAGGACACTTAAGCATGTGTATTGGCTCCCAGGCAATTAGATTATCATGCTTTTGCTAGCCAAAAGGGTTGGATTAGCGTAGTTTGCTAACAGGAGGAAACTTCAGGATTTGTTTTGGCTCCTGAGAAGGCAGTTTAGTGCAAGTTTGACAACAAGGAGATCACTTAAGTTTCTGTTTGGTTCCTTAGAGGGCACTGTAGCACATGTTTTGGCTTCCAAAAGAGCATTTTGACGTTGCATTTTGGCACTGAGGAGACTTTAGCAAGTGTTTGGATCCTGACATTGCACTTTGGCATATTTTGGCTCCCGAGAGGGCACTTCAGCAAGTGTTTTGGTTCCCAGAGAGAATATTCATCATGTTTTTGCCAGCCAAAGGTACAGATTAGTGTGGTTTGAAAACCAGGAGGACACTTAAGCCATTGGTTTGGCTCCCAAGAAGGCAGTTTGGGGTGTGTTTTGGCTCCAGAAGGATCACTTAAGCATGTGTGTTAACTCCAAGGCAAACAGATTATCAATGTTTTTACCAGCCAAAGGGATTTGATTAGAGTGGTTCCCAACCAGGAGGAAACTTCAGCTTTTGTTTCGGCTCCCAAGAAGGCATTTTAGTGCATGTTTGACTTAAAGGAGATCACTTTAGTGTCTGTTTGGCTCATAAGAGGGCACTGTAGCAGATGTTTTGACTCCCAAGAGGAATGTTCATCATGCTTTTGCCAGCCAAAGGTGCAGATTAGAGTTGTTAGACAACCAGGAGGACACTTCAGCATGTGTGTTGCCTCCCAGGCAATTAGATTATCATGTTTTCACCAGCCAATCGTGCAGATTAGTGTGGTTTACCAACAGGAGGAAACTTCAGCATTTGTTTTGGCTCCCAAGAAGGTAGTTCAGTGCAAGTTTGACTCCAAGGAGATCACTTTAGCACACGTTCTGGCTACTAAGAGAGCACGTTGGCATTGCATTTTGGCACCAAGGGTACTTGAGCAGGTGTTTGGGTCCTAAGATAGATAAGATCAGATTTGGCATTTTTTGACACTTTGGCATATTTTGGCTCCAAAGGGGGCACTTAAGCATGTGTTTTGGTTCCCAGGAGGAATATTTACCATGCTTTTGCCAGCCAAAGATGCAGATTAGTGTGATTTGATAACCAGGAAAACACTTCAGCCATTGTTTTGGCTCCCGAGAAGGCAGTTTAGTGTATGTTTGACTACAAGGAGATCATTTTAGCATCTGTTTGGCGGGCTCTCAAGAAGAAACTTTAGGTCACATTTTGTCTCCAAAGACGGCACTATAGGGCACATTTTTCAACAATTTGGCGCCCTCTTCTTAACACCACTGTATCATGTAGATCTTTTCCTAGTTATTCGTAGCTTCAAGCACCCATAGCAAGTGTATTATGCTTTGGCTCTCTTGAAAGATGCACAAGCAGCTGCTTTTGTGTAACTGTAAAAGTCAGAGCTTAATCTAAACTCTGGCTGTCTGTTTAAAAAGTGAAGCAGAGTCAGATGAGGGAATTGTTTCCCCTCTTTGAAACATAGATCGTTGCTGCTACAGACTTTCGAGATTATCACTCTTAACTTTTGCCTTCCTACTGTCATACATAACGTGCAGACCAGCGAAAAACTTTGTGTTTCTCTTTTACTGACACAGTATTAAAACAGAGCCAGGGAGCATCACGTGACTCCGACTATAACCTGAAAACAGTCGGCTTCTCCTTCCACAACCTTGGGATAATAGCAGCTTAAACACAAAAGCACACACATTTAGGCGAAATACCAACTGAAAATGTGTGGTGAGATGATGAGTCGTGGATAAACACCATCTGTACTGTATTTAGCTTTGCAACACTTAAAATGGAGAAAGGGGGACAAATGGATGGGAAACAGATTCTGAAAGTTTGACGGAGAAGTGAAACAAAGGCTAGAAGTTTGAAATGATAAAAACAAATATTTCCACACATGCATCATCGATCAGCAGAATCCTCTAGGGAAAGGAAAAATAAAAAACAACAACAAAATAAACTTTATAGGTTTTTACCACATGCTGGCATGAATTTACAAATCATCTCCACCAGCAGAAGGCTTTGCCACCGATAGCTCAGGACTTTCGCTCTTTTCCCCCCCGTGTCTGTGACAAGATTAGGCTATCTCTCCTTGTGCACATGGATGACTGACTCCTTGGGGCTGGTCGCATCTCTCTCGCGTCCCCTCGCCTCCATCCCAAGGCGGAAAACATTTCTATTTTCAACAGGATTAGCTCTTACCACAAGCCACCTGACAGGCAAAAGCATCACCCATGTGACACACACCCCAGGCGCCCGGCACAACACATGATGGCCTCGGTGACTAACAGGGATCCTGGGGGGGTTTACCTAACAGTGATATGTGGCCAAAACACTTCCAAAATCATTTTCCCATATTCACTCCATGGCCATTTTTCTCTCACTTCCTCACCAAAGGAAGTTCAGAAACTATTGTGCCATAGAGCTGTGAGCTAGAAATGATTTTGCATTTCAAAGTGACGGAGCACACCTGATAAACCATGGGCTACATTTACTCAGCAGCTGACGTGAGCTTCCAAATGTCATTCAATGATTTAAAAATGTTATTGTTACTTTGTTATTGTTTCATAGTGAAGTTTTTGTGCCAGGTATTTCAGCTTTTTAGAACAAAAAGAGGGTCTAAACTTATTTTTAAAAAGTTCTTTGAAAATGGATAAAAACATATTTATGAGTGAAGAAACGTGTTTTCTAACATGTTTCAGTAGTTGACCAACACTTCAAAGTTTTTAGGTTCATTATTTTTTAGTATTTTTAATTTGAGCACCCAAAAATGTCAGGTGGTGCAACCAAATATATGAAAATATATTTATATGTTCCTGTTATTTTTTCTGTGTGAAATTATTGGCAAGTATCTCTAAAGTTTCTGTAGTGACTCATACATTTTCATTTTGTGTGTTTCATTTGTTTTATTTGTGAATAAGATAAATAATTTTATGTTAAAATAACATTTCACATTATTACATTGGTTGTACCACCTGACATGGAAATTGTTCCAGTCACCAATGAAGTGAAAAAACCTTTTTTATCAGTATTTCAGAGAAATCTACAAACTTTTCCACTTGGTCACAAATGTCATTTGGGCTCCTCTGGCTGATGCAGTTTCCTGTTTCCTGTTTTATTCTCTTCACTTTAAAATAAAAGTCTAATGTTACGGTTGCACCACCCTGACATTTGACAAGGGGAAAATAACAGGACAAAAGTTTTTTAAATTTCTCAACAGCTTTAAAATTCTTTTTATTTGCAAAGAATGTTTTATTTAAAAAGGTTCAAGCATAAAATGATGACACTTATTTTTTTAATTTCCATTTACAATAACTGACATTCAATTTTTAGAGTTTAATTACTGTGGATACTTGTCAGGACGGTTGCACCACCTGACATTTTGGGGGTTTGAAGAACCAAAACACAAAAAAACATGTTATATTTTAATAGTTTAAAGATGTGTTCAAATAAGACAGGTTTCATAGAATAAAGAAATACATGTG
Source organism: Thalassoma bifasciatum (assembly GCA_008086565.1). Taxonomy (NCBI): domain Eukaryota; kingdom Metazoa; phylum Chordata; class Actinopteri; order Labriformes; family Labridae; genus Thalassoma; species Thalassoma bifasciatum. The sequence continues at coordinate 10,278 of RPOG01006250.1, read as the reverse complement.
ATGAAATACTCAATTCATGATGGAAGGAAATATTGCACTCGGACACAAAAAAAGGGACGTCATGTCATTGACCCGTATACTACAGTGTTACAGTATTGGTCCATAACTACTTTAAGCCAACATTAAAGAGGGGGGGTTACGCTTTCCCATATCATAAACTTGGACAAAAGCTACAATGCTGGATGTTCAAACTGGCCATGTGCAGATTTTCAATCTATATATTCATATGTTGTAGATATCTCCAAATCTGTCTGTAAACTCTTCAAAATGGTCTGCTCTTAAAAGAAGCACAAGATTTTCACGAGACTTGCTGAAATGAAGAGGTCACAAGGGGTCATTAGGGTCTCCAGACCAGTTTCAAGGGCCTCAAACACTAAGGTCTGCCAATAGCTTTTCCCTCAAAAGATCTGGCCAATCAGAGGGAGGGGGGTTTGTCGAGCAGGAAGCCTTAAAGAGACAGCAGGTAAAACGTAACACCAGTGAGAGGAAAATGTAAGATATTTATTAGCTGTTAACCACATCAAGCTATTGACACCAGAGTGAAAGAATAAAGACAAAAAAAAAGCACGATACCCCTCTTTAAAATTTCAAGAAAAGCTGTTTTCAGTTTTACCTTGTTAGTTTTGGGATATCTGACATTCTTTACTCCAAAATTTGCACATATTTTTTGTCCGATAGCTTACAACCTTTCCATTTGAGGCAGGAATTGAGCTCAAAAAACAAGGTTTTAATGAAGCATTTTTCTTATTTTGTTACAACTGGACCTACTTTAAACTGAAACTACATTGGAAAGACATGTAAAGTTCATAGATGTCCTCTTCCCTCTGTTGCTTTTCAACCCAAAATTACCAGGGAGTATCTTTTTGGAGCAGAAAATCAGCAGTGAAAAAATGTCAAAAATTAATCAATTAATTAATTAATTATAGTCATTCACTTACGTTTCCACAAAATCTCTTCTTCTTGCCACCTCTTCATTAAAAACAAAAGTGAACTTACTCAGTCTGACTACTCTAAAAGTTGTGGAACTTCCTCACTACCCATTTAAAATATCCACCATAGAGCTGGCTGGAAGAGAAAGATACATACAGTGGCTTAGTAAAGTGGAACAGCCTCTTCTGTCATAAATATAGGAAATTAATTCATTTAATTTACCCCATCCTAACAGCGAAACACTCACACACTTTGTACCAATCCATCCGCAGTAACCCTCAACAATCAGAATCCACCAACACAAATTTAAGCATATTTCTTGATTTTGAAATCCATAATTTCTCATATTATCTGAGCCTTCTGTGCAAGAGGGAGAACAGGGAATTCACAATTAACAGCTTTAACTATGCCTTGAAGGTGTTACTGAGCCAGACACTTAACCCTGACTGCACTGCTGGGACTCTTCTCTGACCTAAAGGAGGAAACATTCGCTCTCAAGCTCCGAGGCAGAAAGAGTTTTCAGTGATTGACTTGGTTGGCACACTTTGTTAAAAATGAGTAAAATAAACCATCATTAGCTCAATAAAGCGAAAACACAAAAGGGAAAATTAGTAGTTGCATGAAATGTTGCCACCCAAGACGGCCATTTATCAAATTCAAACCAGCCAGCGGCGCAGTAATGTATTTTGCCAACAGTCGGGGTACTTTGGCATGCATTTTGGCTCCAAAGAGAGCACTTTACCACTTTTTGGCTCCCCAAAAATGGAAGTTTATCATGTTTTAACCAGTAAATGGGGCAGGATTGGCTCCCAAAAGGTCACTTTGGTGCACATTTTTGCCCCTGAGAGGGCACTTTGGCATGTTTGGGCTCCCAAGAGGACTATTTAGCACAAACTTTTTGCAGCTAAGAGTGAACTTCAGCACACACTCTGGCTCTTGTCACGGCACTAAAGGCTGTCTTTTGACTCCCAAGAAAACACTTGAGCACACAGGGACACAGTTAGCCAGGACCTGGAAGCTGGAAAGATGAGTGGAGTTCTTGCCTTGAGTTCTTGTTTTCAGCTTTAAACGTCAGTGTATTCTGGTTTAAAACTCGACAGCATCTCTTCTATTCACAATGAAATGAAAGTCTGTCTCCAGATTCAATAAATATTACATTGTTCCCCAAAATATTCTAAAAACAGAAAATTTAATCCTAAAGCAGTCATTGTACTGAGTCTCTGCTGGGTTTCTCAGAAAGCACAACACACTTTAAATGAAAAACTTTTATTCTATTTGACTCAAGGAAAATATCTGTCATTTGATGTGTTTCAACAAGATTTTACTTTAAAATTTCTGCTGTTTTTCCCCCCATTCCTCATCTTTAAGCACCAAAGATGGAGAGGAACTGAAGGCTACGGAGTCGTGTGAAGCAACTCTCGGCTCAGATCATTAAAGCAATACCTTCAAACTTGACATTCTGTATTTGGACCGTTTTTCCTCCCTCCCTAAGCTGATTCTGTTTCAACGCAGTGAATATTTTTAGAGTGTCAGTGCTAAGAATCGCATGTCAGCACTGTTTGCAATCACTACTCAAACCAATAAATCCAGAAACCCTGGTGACAATTTAATTTAAATTCAGTTTGATTAACTCCTGTAAAAATCATCCTATCGGAGTCATTAGTTGTTGCAAACTCAACAGGAAAATGTTTTTGAGCTCCATGTGCCTCTTCATTCAGTACAGTGCGAGTATTTAGTCATCTTCATTGGTACTTGAAATGAAATAACGTCTGAGAGACTGACTCTTGAAATGAGCTGGTTTCAAATGAGGAGTAGTGTTAGAAATTCGTGAGGCATGGCTTTTCTTTCTGCAGGAAGCCTCTGCAACAATTTCTCCACACCTTGAGGAGGGTAAACCAATAAAACTTTCTAATAACAAAATAGTTAGAATAATAAATGCCATGTAATCACACTTCTGTGGCTGATATCACTCAGAAAAAGACAGAAAAATGCAAAGACGTGAGATTCAGGGGAGCTCTAGCAAATCCTGAGATGTAAATGATTGTGTTTTTACATGAACAGGCCAATAAAGAGGTGAATGTGAAGTATTTACTCGCTCAAGCATCAATCATCATCTCACATTAAAGCAAGCCTAGATAACCTGATCTAAATGTGAAGATATGGAGCTGGAGTAAGAAAAAAAAAAACCCAAGGGCCTGATCTACGAAGATCCCAATTAACAAGCGCTAAATTGCATGTGCAAGCTCAAAAATTGCAGGCACTACACTGCAAAAACTGAAATCTAAGCAAGTCATTATGTCTTATTTTTAGCAAAATTTGTCTTACTATTCTTGATTCGAGCCACATTTACTTGACAAGGTCATGAAAATGTCTCATTTCAATTTTTTTTACACAAAAATGAGGCATCAATTGCTTGTAACAATTCAAAAGAAATCTGCCAATGGGATAAGATAAAAGATTCTTGTTTTAAGACATCTTTCTAATTTCAAGAAACTTCCCATTGGCAGATTTTTTTGACTTGTTACAAGCAATTTACACCTCATTTTGGTCTTTAAAAAACTTGAAATAAGACAATTTATGACCTGGTCTGGTGAATGTGGCTCAAATTAAGAATAAGAAGACAATTCTTACAACAAATAAGACATAATAACATGCTTAGATTTCCGTTTTTGCAGTGCATTTGTGGACATGTTTCTTGTTTTATTTCACCTGTATTTTACCAGGAGTTTTCCCATTGAGATAAAAAATAAATTCTCTTTTACAAAGGAGTCCTGGCCAAGACAGCTGCACATGATGTTTCATAGTCAGCCATACAGTCAATGTTTCTGGAGATCTACTATAATTATGTGTGCAGTTGCTAACAAGTGCTAAAGTGATGTAGACCGCCCTATTGAAGGGAGGATTTGCTAGTGCTACATGCTGTCGCCATAGAGAGTTTGGGAGAGCAGAGTGGCTTTAAACAAGAAATGAAGTTTGAAGCTATTGAGTTGGAGATATAGGTGATGGAATTGAAAAAATAGACACAGTCAATAGCACAATTTTGAATAAATATTGACTGGGGACAGCACACCAAAGAAAGAGAACTCTGAGGGACACTGGCACTAACTGTGCTGATGTGCTGGAATGATCCTCTGTCTCCTTTTTCTATCATTGTACCTATGCCTCCTTCTTGCCACAATGACCCCAGCCATTTGTGTGTAACACTGAGCCAGTTTGCACCTGCCTTTCAAATGTGTTAAATATCAATGCAAAAGTGCTGATCTCAGTCAGTTTCAAGTTTGATGAATCAGCTTGCAGGTGCTAAATGATAAAATTTGCATCTCTTCCTCCCAGTATTTTGTGCATCTTGATAATCTACATATATTTTGTATGTTCATGAAAACAGACAGGTTTAAATCCATCAAAGAAATTAAAAATAAAGTGAAATGAAGAACATAAATCTGAACTGGATGAGATTGAAATTCAACAAAGTAGCATTTTAGGAGTATCACGTTAACCTTCTCCTGATCTGCTTCAATATATACTTTGTGGTAACTCCTGAGATAGCAAAAACCCATTTTAAAGAATCTAAAATTCCAATCTAGGTTATTGTATCTTTTATTTGATACTGTTTTGAAATTCACGTCAGTCCCTTCTCACTTTGCTCTCTTACTATAAATTTAAATAGCTTGTTCAAAAGAGAAACCTCCCCATCTTCTTCTCTGTCTACTGATTTATCTTGCATCTCCATGGCACTTTCTAAGGTGAAAGCTAAACTCGGGTTAAATCATTCCCCATTCGCTGCTAGATGGAAAAGCCAGAGAGAAGGTACAACAGAAAGACAAACACACAAGGTCTCTTTGATATTTTCTCGAGATCTTTTATTCATTTATCAAATTTCTCTTCAGACAGGAGAGCAGGGTGTCTCATTTTCCATTCCATCAGGGGGAATAAACAGATTCTTCAATGCGCTCTTTTTTTGTATCAAACTTCAGAGCAAATTCACTCCGAGTTTCCACAGAGCTGCTGAAATACACTTAAATGTATGTGGGCAGCTGTGGAGGCTGGAGCTCTATATGAATAACAATATGCAGCTGTGTGAGCGATGCTTTCATACATCAAAATATGGACCGAAGAAAGACACGGGGATGTTCTTTGGCACAAACGTGTGTCATATCTTTGCGTTGGCTAAAGTGTAGTTAAACTTAAGATCAGAAACATGAAGCTTTGGTTGAACAAAACTTGGATATTTGCTGATTTCATTTTTCACTTGTGGTGTGAAAACAATGATATTAAATGGTGGGGGACAAAACTATAAATTCATAATGGCAGACAAAGCAAGACTTAGTTTGGACCATGGACTGTATAATGAGTGGACGTAACGACGTTCGGCTCAAATTGAAGCCTCCAGCAGATGCCCCGCCCCCTGGTGTCTGGCTGCAGTATAGGTCATAAGCCCCGCCTCCCGATGTATTCCAGATATGAGCCAGGGAAACTTAAAAAAATTACGATACCTCGAAGAAACGTTTCTCTCATCTTTACGCTAAGGTAGTATGACGGTGTCATTTGGCTGCATGGTGTTCAGGTGTTTTTTTCCTGAGAAGTTGGTTTCTCATTAGTTATTGGACGCTAAAAACTGCGATATAAGTGTAGTTTTAGATAGTTGACAGCTGCCGTTCGTGAGTAGTTTTTATCGGGGATATAAGAAACTTCGGGAAAGAGCCAAAAGGAGACTAAACCTTCTGAAGAAGAAGAAATAAATATTTTTATTTCTCTTTTTTACTCTGCTCCACCGGAAATTCTGTACTGAGCAGACTCTGGCTGCACAATGGTGGCTAGAGAAACGGGTTTTTTTGGCTTCAAAATCGTAGAACGGTGACAGGCGGAGGCACGCTGTCCATTCTATATACAGTCAATGGTTTGGACCATGGACTGTGGGGCAAGGACCCACTGATCATCAGGAAGACACTGCCCTTGATCAATGTTTTGATGTCAAGTCTCAAATATATCAAAAGGGCTCCTTGGCGACATCTAGCATCCCACACGCATCCTCCTCCGCAGCCCACTTGTTTGACAGCATGGTGCGATGTGGTAGTTTGTTGGAGAAAGTAGAGGCAAAAGCCCCGTTTTCTACCAAGCAGTCTGATATACAGCTCTGGAAAAAATTCAGAGACCACTGCAAATCTTTCAGTGTCTCTGAATTTGCTATTTATAGGTATTTGTTTGAGTAAAATGAACATTTTTGTTTTGTTATATAAACGACTGACAACATTTCTCCCAAATCCCAAATATTGTCATTTAGAGCATTTATTTGCAGAAAATTTAAAATGGTCAAAATACCAAAAAAGCCCACTGTTTTCAGACTTCAAATAATGCAAAAAAAACCAAAACAAGTTCATGGTCAATTTTAAACAACACATTACGAATGTTTTAACTTCGGAATCATTCAGAAATTAATATTTGGTAGAATAACCCTGATTTGCAATAACATCTCTCATGGGTGTTGGCTTGTTCTCCACCAGTTTTTCACAGAGGAGAGTGATGACCACAGCAAGAGTTTTTATACATTTCCTCATTAGATAAGATTCAGTTCAAGTGATCACCTCATCAGTACCTTATTAGGTAGAAACAGGTAGAAATAGGTGTGCTTATGTTGGAATTCAACAGACACTGAAATGGAATGACTGTCATATATGTAGAGATGCTGATTTCTGGAAATTTGCAGTGGTCTCTTCATTTTTTCCAGAGCTGTAGATCAGCACAGTTTGGTACTGGTCAGTTCGGTAAATCCTGATCCTGTTTGCCTCTCTATAGCCAACCATACTCCTCTTTTTGATAGGTGGCATGTATGGATGTTGATAGCTGCATCAACTTTGCTATAGTATGACAGCATAACAGTGTGACACAGTGATACAGTGAAATCTAGTGAGGAAGAAACAAAAAATGTTGTTTCATGGTGCCATATTTCAAATAATAAGAAAGTTATCTACACAAAGTTAACTGGAGATTTAAGCATGGCAGGGTAATGTCTTGCTCTTTGTTACCACTGACGCATGAGAAGAGATGACAAGGAGACTGGAGGGGAGGACCCAGATGCTCAACTGCTCAAAAAAAAATTCTTTATTCCAAGAAAAGTCCCAAAAAGGAGTTAAAACAAAAAAATCACAGCAAGGCTTGAAGTGAACTAGGTAGATAACTTGCATGACTTAGGGAAGACGCAGACCTTAACACACAAGTTAATGGTATAAGGATGGAAACAATAAGGAGAAGTGAAGAGACCTGGAACGATAGTAGAGACGTGAAAACAAAAATAAAACCAGACATGACAAATGAAAGACAAGACTGAAGTAAAAGGTGTAACACAACTGACGAGACATGACAAGTAAAGATTCTTGCCACCAATTAATGGACTGCAGTGTTTCTAGCTCCACCTTCTGGGGTTGGATCGATTTGTCTGGCACCCCAACAGAGGGGTACCAAAAAGTGGGATGGTATGAGTCGGTAATTTGGGGACTTGTCCCTGTTTAAGTCAAAGGAAACGCCACAAAACAAGATGAACAGAACTGAAAAAGGGCTTAAGTGAATCAGTTAATGAGACTGTGAGTGGTCAACACCTCCATCTGGGGTTATATAGGGATAGGGAGGCTGGGGAATGAGATGAAAACCCTGGTTTTAAGGCAGAGGTTGTGGGGTTCGATGGGTGGGGTCTGGGGTTTTGGAGTTAGGGACTCACCTCCTCGATGTGTATTCTGTCCTGGAGGTGACTCCAGGTGTCTCTCCTATTTACTCAGAGCCACCCACAATCCTGTTCAGCTGCACCCGAGAGGGCTTTGAAGACTTAGCCACAAATCCCCATGTCCTCAAGCAACCTGGTAATGGTTAAACCCCATGACCTTCTCTGATACTGATCCTTTTAACAAATAAAATATTCCATCTGTTCCTCCTACAATGTGACAAACACCAAACAATACCGATGGAAAAGTTCCTCATCTGTCAGAATCTGTATTCATGTCTACAGCCAGTTGTGTGGGAAAGTGTTTCACTGGTGTTTTGCATAAAACGTGACCAGAAATGACCTTTTCTTTCTTCTTTGTATTTACTTTTAGTTATTACTTGTTTCCTCCAATTTATTCTCAACAACACAACAACTTGATTGGGTATAGCGCCAATTCAGTACAAAAAAAAAAAAAAAACACAATCCAAATAACCACAGTCAACCTCCCATGAGGGAACGAAAACCTTTTGACATGCAGCAGTAATTATGCGCTCCCAGAGCCCTTGTTTTCATGGTTCATGACTCCTGCCCCCACTCTTGCCTCAGATAGGCGTCTGAATTTATTTTAATGACTTCATTTAAAAGCAAAACACAATCAAGGTAATTAGGGGAACCTGGCAAAGTTTGGACGAGTGTCAGGTTTTTAGTCTGTGTCATGGAGGGGGGAAAGATGCTGCTAACGCCGGCCATCACATTAGTTCCATCTCTAATTAGAGGGCGGCGGTTTAACTGGGCCGGATGAAAGAGGTGCCCAGGGAGACTCGCAGGTCCACTTTAATTAACAGATAAGCAATTAATCAATTACTCATTTGTGAGGGCCAATTAAGAGAAAAATTCTTGAATCTGATCTTAATTGTGTTTTTGTTTGTTTTCAGTTGTATGGTGTTTTTTCCCCCCTGTAGCTGAAGGGGGAAGCTTCAGGAGGGGTGCTTTAATATATTACCCCATGTTGTGGTCATTTCTGTGCGCTATTAAAAATCTGAGCCCAGTCATGATCCACCATTTGCACTCCTCCATGCCAATTTATAAGTAATCCGTCAAATAATTTGCCTCACACAAGCGAATTAATCTTCAATGTGTAATTATAATATCATTAAGATGCTGTGTATCCCTGAAAATGATGCCTAAGTGATTCCATGCATCATTCTGCTAAGGTGTAGCTAGAGAAAGAGCTGGAAGGCAACATCTTCACAGTCCAGCTTTGCAGAAAACACATTAGCACAGGCATTTACCGTGTCAGTGAATTTACCCAAGATTATACATTAAATGCAACATGACAGGAAAGAAACGTGCTCACGACAAAAGTACCTTTGATTATCTTGTTTCTGGCAATTTCACAACTCATTTCAAACAATTAGTTCTGAAGAAGAAGACATTTACTTCAAACGTAATAATTAATAACACATAATTGTGTCATCTGCATAAGGCGTACATGTTTATTAAAGGTTTATCATGATTGTCACTCGACTTTTAAATGCTCTACGCAAACACTTCAATCATTTGGATTCACAAGTTTATACACTTCCCTTTCTTGGACCACTTTTGGGTACAGACCACTCCAGACCGGAGCTGCTGTGAAGACACTGATGCTGCTGGCTAAGGGGTTTTAAAACTTTACAGCCCATGACCCCCCCCTGAATCACCCTCTAATTTTAAGGAATTTGTCAAAAAAGTATCTTGAATTCTTGAATATGAATGTGTAAATGTGAGTATTGTAAACTTTTGCAATCAATCCCAACAGAACTTTCTAGAACAGCCTCAGTTTTTCCAGCAGGTGCAAGTTTGTATCTTTGTAATTTTCTAAATGGCTGTCTGTCTCATAATGAAACCCTGAGCTATTGCCCACACTTAGTGTAATTGCACTTTAGGGCACCTTACAACTACAGGGACACAATTACGATATTAAAAAAGTTTACTGTCGGGATTAAGTTGCTAAACTTTTTTTCCTCCTGAGCGTTTCCAAAGGCACGGCATTCTTACTGTGGTCGTTAAGGCTCTGGCATTTCTTTGAAGAGCAAGTCATTTAACTGCATAAGGGACGGGGATGTCAGAGAAAGAAAATTATGACTGTGGTTTGCTTTTAATGATGAGAGCAGTTCCAGATTTAGAGTCAAACCATCAACCTGATGTTGATAAGAGATGCAGAGATCAGTTTTTGTAAAGAAAAACAAGAGTTCTGATTCCACCTTGAAATTTCTGATTATTCCTTTATTGTGAAATCCCATTACACCATCAATCTTACATAAAGGAGGATGCCTATGGTTGTTCATAGGTCAATGAAAGGGATTAAACCTTAATCAGATGACTCCAACTTTAAAACCCAGTACAGCAGATCTTAACTTTTGGATTTAATGATCGGCTTTGACAGCTTTCCATTACATGAATCAACTCTGCAGGAATATGATGGTTGAAGGAGAAAGCAATAGGCTTTGGGAAATTGTCAAATTAAAAGAACATGAATGCAAATTTTAAGTGCATAATATGCATATCCACTCAACTCTTCCTCCGAATGTTTTGGCGTGATGGCTGTCTCAACGAGAGAGCAAACACAGATCATGTCGGCCGGTGAGCCTGCAACCCCATCATGAATATTA
>RPOG01006249.1:0-25392 GCA_008086565.1 Thalassoma bifasciatum | reverse complement strand
CAGTATGAGAATTCACATTAAATGTAGAGTTGCAGAAGCATGAAAGGCATGGATTGTGAAAACACAAAGCAGGGACCCCCTCCCCACACACACACACACCCTCAGATATGTTCACATACACAGTGCTGTTCCCCCCTCACTTCCTCCATCACACATTTGTTTCTCTCTCACGGTCGGGCAAAGTCATTCTACCTCTGGTTCTCCTCTCTGTCTGACAGGCTTCACAAAGAAGAAGCAGTAATGTGAGAGTAAATATCCAACCATATAAGAGCCATATGTAAGCTATGGAGTAGTAGTAGACCTCGATATATAAATTGTATTGACAATAATGTAAATATAAATGGATCTAAATGGTAAATTACAGTGGTCCCAAGATGGAGCCCTGGGGCACACCATTCATCACTCCAAGAAATCTCACGGTGAAGCCCTTGGCATGTTCACATAGTTATCTTTTGGAAAAATAACTTTCAAACCAACAGATAGATTGTTCTGACAGTCTAGTCTTTGTTTCAATATTGCAGAGTCCTCAGTGTTGAATGCTTTTGAAACATCAAAAAAAAAGTGCTGCACCAACTATTTTTAGAGCTCTTGTTTAGGGATCTATGTTTTTTCCTGGGACCTGATTGATGGCTGCATTGAATGCTTTGATTGGTAGTTAAATCTTCTACAAGTTATTGGTGTTACANGACAATAATGTAAATATAAATGGATCTAAATGGTAAATTACAGTGGTCCCAAGATGGAGCCCTGGGGCACACCATTCATCACTCCAAGAAATCTCACGGTGAAGCCCTTGGCATGTTCACATAGTTATCTTTTGGAAAAATAACTTTCAAACCAACAGATAGATTGTTCTGACAGTCTAGTCTTTGTTTCAATATTGCAGAGTCCTCAGTGTTGAATGCTTTTGAAACATCAAAAAAAAAAGTGCTGCACCAACTATTTTTAGAGCTCTTGTTTAGGGATCTATGTTTTTTCCTGGGACCTGATTGATGGCTGCATTGAATGCTTTGATTGGTAGTAAAATCTTCTACAAGTTATTGGTGTTACACTTAAAAAGCAATGCAAGCTTCTGTTGTTCCATAAAAAGAAATAAGGTTAAAAGAAATTGCATGGTGACATATTTGTAACCAGCAAACATCCCAAAATAATACACATTTTGGACATTTCATTCAAAAGCCTTTATTTATTATTAATAAAAAAAATAATGACTCATTTACAAAGCTATTTTCTGAATTTTTCTGACAAAGTTAATCTCACAGTTTCCAATACAGGCAGATTACTCCTACCAAAAATTGCTCTCAGTTAAAATGTTAAAATTAAAAAAATGATCTGAACATGTAAATTCTGCTGCTTAATCAGTGGAATAAAAATATATGTAACATCTCAAGCAAAAATGGTTATCTTAAAAATAAAGGGATACATTTGACTCAATATATTGTAAATAAATATTCTACACATGCCAAAGTTTGATTTTACAAAAGGATCATGTGACATACAAAATTTAAATTACTTACAGTACAACAGCTTTTGTTTTTTTGTTTTTTTAAATGCTTTTTTACAGCACACTCACTTGCATAAAAGCGTAACAGATGTCTCTTCATTGAGGCAAATTCAATAAACCAGATTATAAAACTGTTTCTCTTTCTTTTTTCCTGTTTTCTTTTTGATTATTCTTTAACCTATGTACATGATTTTCTTTTTTGCAAACTCAAAAATGTACACACCCTCTCAAAAACAAACGCCACACTCACATCTAAGTCACATCAGCGTAAACGTTTTGTTCATGTGTCTCAGAGTAAATACAAACTCTTCAAGCTTTCTTCATCAAGTCTGTCACATTAGAATACAATGCCTCTTCCTCCTCTTCCTTGTCTGTATCAGCCACATTATTTTTTCTCTCCTCCACCATCATCTCCTCTTCTTTATTCCTCTCCACAATCTCACCATCCTTTCTATCATTGCCTTGTATCCTGTTTGCCTTATCTTTCTTGATTTCAGCATACTCTGAGGTCTCATTACTTTTCTCCGCCCCTATAGGACGACCTCTCCTCAGCAAGTCAAAGTTAATGTCAGAGTATTCGACTTCTCTTGGTTCCTCATCAGCTTCAGCTTCAGCTCCACCTTTAGCTCTGTCATCGCCGTGTCTCTCTCCACTGACCAAAGCTGGATCAACATCAATCTGTCAGACACAAAAAAGGATCTACATATCATGTACAGGGTCAAAACTTACAAAGAAGCAAGTTTCTCTGAAGGGCAAAGCAAAATTAGCCAGAAACTGGAAAATCCTCTCTAAGGCTTCAATTGTTTCTTTTTTTGTCTTTTATATGTTTTGTCTTCAATCTTGTTAAACCACTTACTGTTGTGTTTTACTGGCTGTATGAATGAGGTTGTATTAGATATTTTTAAAGTGAGAAGATGTGTAAGAACAGAAAAACACTAAATCTGTGTAAAGAGCATGGTATGAGATATGTATTTGACTTAAACAACAAATTTAGATATTGATATTAAGAAAAGAACGTTTGAAGTCACCATCTAAAGATTCTCCATGGGCACATTTTGAGATCTTTTCTGTTTTTTCCTGGAGAGAAAATCAAACAAAAAGTTGAAATTAAAAGACTGAATGCCTTTTAAATATATGCAGTATGAAAGAAAGAACGAGTAGAACACAAAAATGTAAACAGACGCAACATTTGAGCAAAGAAAAGATAGAAACAAAGAAATAGAGGGAGAAATTGAAGAAATTATAAGACAAAATAGAAAATGAAAAAGTGAGAAAATTAGTGCATGTTATCAAAAAAAGGATGATTACTGTAAGAAGAGCAGGGTTAGTGTGTACCTGTGACATTTTAGGACTGCACAGCAAACGACAGCTGAGAGCAGGAGACCAATCAGAAAAGCAATGCGGACCTGGGGCTGTATAATTTTTTCCGACATATTCTGGATGAGATCTGTCAGTAAAAGGAACAAATGGAAATAAAAACCCTTATAATCACTTTAACCACACATCAAAAACGGGTCATGGGGATCAAGATTTTTGGGGGTCAAGTATTGGAAATCCCCACACATACTGACATACTCGGGGTAAAATGGCTGCTAACACTCACCATCCTTCTCTTCCTTCAATTCACTCTTTGTCACATTTTTTATGACAACCTCGAGGTCCTCTTTTACTTCTCCAAACTTATTTTTGCTGACGCACAAAACAGTGGTGTAGTTGTGATCTTTAACTGATGTGGTAACAAAGTTGACTGTGTGTAAAGATACACTTGTACTGAGAGAGTTATGTATTTGATTCTCCATCTGTGGCCATTGAATGTTGGGTAAAGGAAACCCCTGACTGACACACACACAGGTCAGGATCTCTGACTGAAGCTCACATGTAGAGCTGTTCAAGATGATTGGTAAAACTGCAAATACACAAGAATAATCTCAACATCAAAGCCAACAATCAGCTGATATGATCATTCAATCTTAGACAAAGGAAACTTCTTACTTGTCACATTTACTTCAGTGCGTGCTGTCTGGTTAGTGCTCTGCTGTGAAGCTGTGCAGATGTACTTTCCAACATCTTCAGCTGTCATTTCAGGGATGATGAGTTTGGCTGTTCTGGTGTCATTTTTCAGAGTTTGGTTGGAGCCGAGTTTAGTCCATGTGACGACGACGGACGGAGGGAAACTGTCAACACTGCAGGTCAGATTTAGAGCATCACCCAGTTTAAGTACTCTTTCCCCAGAGATAACAGGATCCTTCACATCTTTAGGATGAAAATGGAGACATGGATTAAAAATCTGCCAGAAAAAAAATCTACCTCAACCAAGTAAATATTCCTGGGCTCATTCTAAAAAGTGCATGTAAAAAGTTGAAAAGCTTGAGTCACAAATCTTCAGCAATCACAGGTAAATTTCAGGATCTCAAATCTGAACCATTTAAGCTTTTTTTTGTTTTGTTTTGTTTTTTTACCGAAGAAAAGAAAAAGACTAAATTATGGTGTGTTACTCACAGGTCACTTCTAGAGTCTCTGTTTTGTCTGTAGAGATGTGGTTTTTGAAGATGACCTTACAGGTAATATTGGTGCCATGATGCTCAGCTGAGGGAGTAAAGGTCAAAGATGAACTGTGTCTTTGTTCAATTGCAGACACATGATCTGTTTTAATGTTTATTTTGATGTTGGACTCATTCTGTCCTCCTCCTCCCCACATCCAGGTGAATTCAGGAGCAGATCCAGAGCAGAGACCAGGAGCAGTGCAGCTCAGTGTGGTCTGCTGTCCCTCTGTCAGAGGAGGAACCATGATTGTGGGCTTCTGGGTCAGATCTAATGAAACAGAGAGATATAAGTGGAGGTGAGGGAGATCAAGCAGAAATTTTCCCAAAAGCTGTTGTTGTGCTCACAGAGGTCAGTACATGTGTATTGTTACTTTCTACATGATTACAACAAGATTATTTTATACAAAATACTTTGTTTGTACATGCTGGATTTGTTTTGGGTTTTCATACCTTTCACATTGAGCGAGGCTTTTTTATGGAATGTAAGTCCACTGGTTCCCTCAACTCTGAGCTGATAAAATCCAGAGTCTGTCTCTCTGAGGTCGTTGATGATGATGCTGCAGTTTCCCTGATTCACAATAGGCTCCAACAGAGACACTCTGCCTTTGAACGTAGACTGAGTTACTTCTGCAGTACCATGGGTGTTGAATATCTTTTCTGAATTGCCACAATTTCCATTTTTTGTTTGACATTTGAACCAGATTATATCTTTAACTTTATTTGAAGTATCAGTGGTGAAAGAACACGGTATCACAACACAGAGTCCAGCCTCTGCTGTTATTACATCTTCCCTCAGAGCGATACAGTAGTTTCTCAGTTGGCATTTTTTCTCTAAAGCTGATGAACCTGTTTCTGGTGACAGAGCAAGAAATGCAGGGACAGAAAAAAAAATACAATTTGATTAAAACACATTCTTATAATCATCATGAGGCTGTTGCTGTTTTTTTCAGACAGTACTTTAACTCCACTTGTTTTAAACAGCTGTTGTCAGCAGCACTCAGCACATCACAACAATTTTCACATTTCTTTTCTCAGCATAAGACTAATTACCAAATGATTATTTAGATTATTCAAATGAAAATGCTTTTCATAAAGCTGATGGTGTTGCTAACAATAAAAACTATACTTTGTATTTGGGGGAGGGTCATTAGGGGGTACATACCCCACCCCATGAGGCTTTTTTTCTCTGGTTTTCTCGTTTAAACTTGGACTTTCGTGCACATACATACCTATATTTGCCTTGCTGCCCCTTACAGGAAACAGAAGATACACCAAGATGAGGGTGAACATCTTTTTTTCATTTGAGAGACAGTCTCTACATCCACAGGGAAAGATTAACCTGCAGAGATAAAATGAACGTAAATTTCTTTCAGTTAATAAAACTGCTCCACTGTTCACATTGGACTGTTTATTGAACATTTAATGATGAACACATAAAGTCACTGAGTCTGATTGTGTCTGTAGAATTCATAACTTCAAGGCTGTGAGTCCATTCATCACTTTTCTTTCAAAAATATTTTGTTATAATTTTCAACAGCAAGATCTTGAACAATTTTTCACCATTTTACTTTAAAAAAATATAGATTTTCAAAAGTCATTTTAACAAAAATATTAGTTCTGAAAGTTTTACCTCTCTGTGTCTTATCCTCTGCTCTCATCTGTCCTCAGTGATATCTGCTGAGTCTCTGGGTAAATATGATTTTTCATCCTCTTCTTGTTCTTCCCTCTTTACACTTGAGCAAATTTCCAGGAAGTAACTTCACGCTGCTGACTCTCATTTTGATGCAAAAGAGAAAACTCAAATCTACACAAATCATATTCCAATTCTATAAATCTATGTGCTGTGTTACTTAAAAACATGAAATGAGTGAAGTCCTGACTTACATTTTTGATAACATTTATGAAGTAAAAACTTTGAAAAAGAGGAAGTTCTGTTCATATCTTTAAATAGTCACATCAGCTCAAGAAACCGACACTTTATCTTTCAAGCATCGTTTTGCTGTAAATCTGAAAAAATCATGTGCATAAATGGATGAGCCTCAGTGTGCATGATTAAAATGAGTGGGTAGCGTTTAATTTGATCACTAATGTAAATCTTACCTTACTTTGCTCTCTTCACTCTTTAAGACAAATGAACAAACCACAGTATTATTTTTATCAGTCAGCATACACAGCTCCACACCATCTTCTTCTTTATTGCTCACTTCCTCTGGTGGACATAAATGTCTGAACCAAATTTTCTCACAAACAGATCTAAAAGTTGACCTCAAACTTGACAAAGAGGATGATACATGCTTCTGTGCTTCATCTTGATATCAGATGGTTAATAAAAAAACTAACTGACACATGGTTTGCTTCAATAACCCTGAAAGAAAATAGAGACAGAAAACTTACAGACTGTCTGACCTAAAATGGTCCCAAGTCCACATTGTGGAGTCAGTTGTCACTTTTAAGGAATAATACATGAATTATGCATCCTTAGATTAAACTTATATGCAAGAGTTACTGGGCCTGTGTTTTTGGAGTTGTCATCTGGGTGAAGACAAAGTCAGTGGGAGGTGTTTTGTTTTTGCAGCTGTCAAATTTGTTCAGAGGGTGTTTTGAGTGGTTTCCACTGACATGATCTTTCCTGAGCATCTGCAGGTCAAGGTTTATATGCACACTTTTGGGCTGGCACGTGTTGGTTTAATTGTTAGTGTCTCTTTGCAGAAAGCAGTGGTCTTTATTTTGCCGTTTGCTTTCAGTATCTCTCCAGTGGTTGGCTCCAACATCCTGACACGTACCTGCAAGAAGCTCCTTTATCAGTTAGTAAAACTTGCCTTGCCTTGTGTCTTGTTTCAGGACTGGATGGACCCTGAGTGTGTTTTTGATGCTGTTGATATTGTTGTTGTTTTGTTGTCTCTTGTTTCTTGAAAAAAAAAACTTAAAACCTCACTGGGCAAGAAATTTAAACCCAAATATCCCTGTTGCTGTGCTTTTAGTGTGTGTGTGTGTGTGTGTGTGTGTGTGTGTGTGTGTGTGTGTGTGTGTGTGTGTGTAAAGATAGCAGTCTCTACCACTCATTAGTTAATGTGGTGTGAATGGGTGAATGTTTGACACCACATCAATAAAATTAGGTTGATTTATTATTGGCTGCTTGCTTGCACCCGCTTATTTAGCATTGTGTGTAATTGACCATTGGAAATGATGAAACTTCCAAAATGCAGGTATGAAATGTGAAACTTGAGTTGCCAAACTGTTTAACTTGCTATACCTACTACAATATGATAAGTTTATGGGTAACTTTTTGTACTGTACAAAGCTCGAGGCATTGTTATTCACTTCCCCTTGGTAACTTCCCCTGACTGACTGTAAATTTTCTTAGACTTTTTAAACAGTTTATTTTCATTCACTCACTCCCCATCCATACAATTGCTGCTTGGTATTTATTCACAAATAATGTTCTTATTATCAACTTAACTGATATGAGGACACTGTTATTGAAGTCCAATTTTGAGCAAAGAGGTTTTTCTTTTCTTGTTAGTTACATTCCCCATTATGGTGTACTTGATTTTTTTTCCTTTTTTACATCACTGATCTCTAAAGTTTCCATAAAAACTATTTCCATCTCAGCCACTAAGAAAAGAGCCATCATGCACATCACCCCGATTTTATCCTCCTTACATTGGCTTCCCGTATGTTTTAGAATTGATTTTAAGATTTTACTGACCACTTTTAAAGCTCTGCAAGGCCTTGCTCCACCTTACATTTTAGACCTTTTAACCCCCTATGAGCTGATGCGTCCGCTGAGGTCCTCGGGCAAAGGTCTTTTAAATGTGCCGGTGACTCGGCTGAGAAAAAAAAGGAGACAGGGCTTTTTCAGCGTGTGCGCCGAGGCTCTGGAATAGTCTCCCAGAGGAAATTAGATCCGCTGAGTCAGTAACCTCTTTTAAATCACTTCTTAAACATATTTTTATCGGAGAGCCTTCCCTGATTTTAGCTGAGGTCTTTTATTTTCTTTTATTCACACATGTATTTTTACCTTGTTTGTTTCAAATGTGTATATTTAATCATTGTTTTTAGCTGATCCTGTTCTTGTGTTTTCTTGTTTTCCTGCCTGCTCTGATGACTGATTTTACTTGAACCGTTTTTCTCAGAGCACTGTTGCTTTTATTGCCTGTACAGCACTTTGTAACCTTGCGTTTGAAAAGTGCTATACAAATAAAGTTTATTATTATTATTATTATTATTATTATTATTATTATTATTATTATTCAATAACACATAAAAGGGCCAAGTTTCTATTGTTTAAAAAAAAAACAAAAAAACATAAGGCTATCACATTTCACATGGAGACATTTAAACCAGTAATTAAATACACAACACAGTTAGGCAAATCAATTAAAAGGTTTTTTTGTGTGTGTTTAATCAGTGATAAAATGATGTTTCTTTATTTAAGGCTAATTTTCTCAACGTTTCTTACACAATCAGTTATAGCTTTCATTAAGACAGATGACTAACACCAAAAAGAAGAAAAAAAAACCTGCCCTCAATCATATGTTGAGATAATAACAGATGTTTAAATTCTGCTGCTTTTAGCTATAAGATGAAAATGTGTCCACCTGAAGTATCTGAAGAAAAAATGTGAAGCTTAACTTCTAAATACAGCAATAGTTCAACCATAAATAAATAAAAAATCAAAAACAATTATATATACAGCTAAACTGGTTAAATATTATTTCTCGGTATCTGGAGTTGGCTCAATTTTTCTAGGAGGCAAGATGTAGAAGAAAGAAACCTTCAGTTATCATAGCTGATCCGGGACAGACAGATCCTCCATCAAAACAAAACAGATCCTCCATCAACTTTTGGATATCTGTCTCTCTAGTGGTTAGTTTTTAATCTACATGTATGATTTTCTTCTTAAAAACACAAACATGCCTATACTGTATTCCTCTCTGACAGAAAAAACAAACAAACACTCAAATGTAAGATTCATCAGGGTAAAAGTTTGCGATGAAAACCAGCTTTGTATTAAGGTGACTTGGAGAAAATGCATACTTCTCAAACCTCCTTCATTACGTCTTCCACATTTGAATACAAAAACTCTTCCTCCTCCTCCTCAATCACAAAATCATTCCTCTCCTCCTCTTGATTCACCTCCACAATCTCACTGTACTCTCCAGAGTTGTCATTTATCGTCTCTGCTGTATCTGTCTTGATTTCAGCATACTCCGTGGTCTTCAGACTGCTCTCTTCCCCCACAGGACGACCTCTCTTCAGCAAATCAAAGTTAATAACAGAGTATTCGACTTCTCTCAGTTCAGTATCAACTTCAGCTCCTCCCTCAGCTCTATCATGGCCGTGTCTCCCTCCATTGGCTAAAGCTGGATCAACATCCATCTGTCAGACACAAAACAGGAACTTTATCTCAGGACAAACACATTTGTCTTACTTTGCATAAAATGTCTCTAACCATCATTTAAAAATGTTCAGCCCCCTCTAAACTGAAAATGGACTATTTTTGGAGCTCTGTTGGGATTGTTCTCTCATCANAACATTTTCATTGGTGTTTTAACATGATAACTTATTGCTAACCCTTGATCGTATTTTTTCACATTTTTTATATTTCATACAGGTGTGAATTCGTCAGTTCTTCTTAACCTGCTATTGTGTTAAAGCGACTGCAAGGAATTTTTTAACTGGGTAAAAAACAGACAGCTTTCCACACTGATGTCTTTATATGTTCTGCAAAACAAAATATTTTCATGGTTCTGTTTAATGTCTGAAACCACTCTCAGGGTCAGGTGTAAGGTGTCTTCTTTTCAATTCCAATTGATTTCAATCCCATTAAAGAATTGAAACCTCATTATGTCCTGCCAGTGCTCATCTACCAACTCCAACCTTACCAAGCAGAACAAACATAACCTGGCTTTCCATTTTATTGGTGGGCTCTCAGGATTGGACAGTTCAGCTTAGTATTTCTGCTGCATGTGGGTTTGAATAAATATTTTCACCAACATCTTAGCTAATGTTTTAGCCCTTAGCTCACATTTAGCTTGTGTTTTAGCCTTTAGTTCATGTTCTAGCCTTTGGATTGTGCTTTAGCCTCTAGCCTGTGTTTTAACACAGTCCAGAGGATTGTTTTAGCCTTTAGCTCATGTTTTAGCCTTTGACCCATGCTCTAACACTCTCCTGCTTAGCTTTCTTCTGCTCTTCTGTCCCTTCTCTGTCCTCAGACAGTCCAGCTCCAGCGTTCACTATTACTACTTTAAAAAAAAATCACGGAAGTCATTTTAAGAAGAGAAGATTACAGATCTCTCCTCTCACTGCTAAACTTTGTCAGATGGCATGGTTTTGTCATAAAGACTTCAACTTGTCATAAATCAACCCAATTCAGTCTAACCTAAGTGGGTAGCTAAGAAATAGCATTTAGCAGTAACCTACTCTAGCACTGATAATCTAACCTTGAATTGTAGATTATTATCCGGCATATCCAAAAGTTAGGCTTTTTCAAGATCACTAAGAAAGTCCTCACAGTTCCTTTAAATATCAACAAAAGAGCTTTTGTAGTTACCATCTCCAGATCCTTATTTGAAAAATTTCCAGTGAGTGTCTGTTTTTTCCTGAAAAGAAAATTAAACAGGTTTTAAAAACAAAGAAATTTATGCAAAAGAAGCATTGAAAGAAAAGGAAAGAGGATGGAATCAATGAAAAAGGAGACACGCCTAGACTCAAAAGAGGAAATAACTGTAAGAAAATCAGATTTGATGTGCACCTGTGACATTTTTGGACTGAACAGCAGACACCAGCTGAGAGGAGGAGACCAATCAGAAAAGCAACAAAGACCTGAGGCTGTTTCATTCCATTGAACAACTTCTGGGCAAGATCTGTTAGTAAGAGGAACAAATGGGAAAAAAAAAAAGTTTTAATCACTATTACTATATGCGGTAAACTGACAGGAGAAATGAAAATGAGGAACAGTATTTATGTACTGAGGGTAAAATGGTTGCTTACACTCACCCTCTTTCTCTAATTCACTTTTTGTCACATTTTTTATGACAACCTCAAGGTCCTCTGTTACTTCTCCAAACTTATTTTTGCTGAGACACACAAGAGTGGTGTAGTTGTGATCTTTAACTGATGTGGTAACAAAGTTGACTGTGTGTAATGATACACTTGTACTGAGAGAGGTATGTGTTTGATTCTCCATCTGTGGCCATTGAATGTTGGGTAAAGGAAACCCCTGACTGACACACACACAGGTCAGGATCTCTGACTGAAGCTCACATGTAGAACTGCTCAAGATGATTGGTAAAACTGCAAATACACAAGAATTATTTTAAAAACCAGCATCCTGAAGTGTTTTCATCATTCAATCTTTAACAAAGGAAACTTCTTACTTGTCACATTTACTTCAGTGCGTGTGGTCTGGTTAGTGCTCTGCTGTGAAGCTGTGCAGATGTACTTTCCAACATCTTCAGCTGTCATTTCAGGGATGATGAGTTTGGCTGTTCTGGTGTCTTTTTTCAGAGTTTGTTTGGAGCCGGGTTTAGTCCATGTGACGACAGATGGAGGGAAACTGTCAACACTGCAGGTCAGATTTAGAGCATCACCCAGTTTAAGTACTCTTTCCCCAGAGATTACAGGATCCTTCACATCTTTAAGATGAAAATGGAGACATGGATTAAAAATCTGCCAGAAAAAAAATCTACCTCAACCAAGGAAATATTCCTGGGCTCACTCTAAAAAGTGCATGTAAAAAGTTGAAAAGCTTCAGTCACAAATCTTCAGCAATCACAGGTCAGTTTCAGGATCTAAAATCTGAACCATTTGAGCTTTTTTTTTTTCCAAAGAAAAGAAAAAGACTAAATTATGGTGCGTTACTCACAGGTCACATTCAGGGTCTCTGATTTCTTTGTGGAGATGTTGTTTTTGAAGATGACCTTACAGGTGATGTTGGTGCCATGATGTTCAGCTGAGGGGGTAAAGGTCAAAGATGAACTGTGTCTTTGTGCAAAAGCAGACACAGTCTCTGTTTCAATGTTTCCTTTGACGTTGGACTCATTTTGTCCTCCTCCTCTCCACATCCAGGTGAATTCAGGAGCAGATCCAGAGCAGAGACCAGGAGCAGTGCAGCTCAGTGTGGTCTGCTGTCCCTCTGTCAGAGGAGGAACCATGACTGCGGGCTTCTGGGTCAGATCTGATGGGACAGGGAGACATGAGTTGTGACAGATAATTTCCAAGAGGAGGTTATTTCAAAAGCTACTGTAACTTTATTTATCCACAGAGGTCAGTTTTAGTGTATTCCATATTTAGACAAGATAAGAAGAAGCATTGTGCTTTATTCCAATGCATTATTACAAAGCATTGTGTCTTTATGTGCTGGATTTGTTTTTGCCTTTTCATACCTCTAACGGATACAGAAGCTGATTTCACAGTGAAAGAAAGTTTAGTCCTCCGTCCAGGCAAGGTTCCCTCAACTCTTAGCCAATAAAATCCAGAGTCTGACTTTCTAAGGTCGTTGATGATGATGCTGCAGTTTCTTTGTCTCACATCAGGCTCCAACAGAGACACTCTGCCTTTGAACTTAGACTTTGAGGTTTGTTCAGGATATTCAGAGTTTAATATCAACACAGAATTGCCATAATTTGCATTTGCTGTTCTACATTTGGACCAGATTATATTTGTGGCTGTAAAGGTAGATTCAGTGGTGAAAGAACATGGTATCTCAACACAGAGTCCAACCTCTGCTGTTAGCTCTCCTTCCCTCAGAGCGATACAATTGTTACCACTTTGGCATGTTTTCTTTAAAGCTGGTGAACCTGTTTTTGAAAACAGAGAGAGACATGCGAGAACAGAAAAAAAGGTTTTTATAATCATCATGAGATTGTTTTTTTTTTCCCCTTTAGACGACAAGTACAGCAGCACTCAGCAAACTAATGATCAACCAAGTGATCTTTTGAGTATGGAGACCCAGACATGACATGATAAGGGAAAAAGTTGTGGCCATAAGATAAGTTTAACACATCAAGCACTCCTTCTCTGTGGGTCAGGGGTATAGGGTGTGAAAACTGACAAAAAAAAAAACACAAAAAAAAACATGGATGACGAAGCTCACAGAGCGGAGAGTATGGATGGCTATCTATAAGCTGTTTAAATTCTAAATATACAGTCAGTAATGGATTAAGTCATCCGGAGTTGTTTGTAGTTTGATCCAGCAGGGGGCGCTCTCACAATTGCTTTATTATTTCATTACCTCTTGACCTCAGTAAAAATAAAGACGACAATAACACCCCTATTACTTTATATAGCCTATTAACTCCTCACGTCCATTATCTGATTAAATAGTGGCAACAAAAGTGTCACGCTTCCTCTCTGACGTCATGATCCAAATGATTGACTGCTCAGTTAGCAAAGTCCTGTTCACTACCACACCCAATAGTCAGTTCTCAAATCTCATACTACACACAGACACTACGCCCCATGAGATGAACTACAAGCCTTTCTTTGAGCATCATGGTGGCCACTGTCTTGCAATCAATCAGACAAAGGATGCGTGGTTTAATTAAGCCATCACCTTATTTTCAATACGTTAGTTAATGTACATTTTATTAAAGAGTTGCAGTATAATCTAGGGATTATTATTTGTGTCTGCTGTGAGTTTGGTGACACTACAAAATGTCTTTGTGTTCTTATTACTTATTTTATAACTTATGTCAGTATCAGTTCACTAAAATATCATCACTGCATCACTGCATCTACCTTAGACCCACAGAGAAGGCGCACTCGACACGACACGAGTTATTTATTAACCCAGAAATGGGGCTCTATATTATAGAACCACAAATAGCAAAATTTAAAAATCCATAACATTTTATGGTAATAAAAATACATTGTGGGCAAACTCAATAGGCAAAGAAGAAGTAGAAGAAGAAATGTAGATTTCGATCACTTCTTAAGTATTTTAATGACAAAAAATAGAGGATTTCCATACCTCGACTTGCCCCTTTGCCCCACACAGGTAGGAGCAGAGATGCCAAGATGATAATAAACAGCATTTTTTATTAGTGGGTCAATCTCCCTGTCCTCAGGGGTGAAAAAATTTGAAGAAGAACAGCTTTTAAGGTTAATTAAATTTTTCAGTGGTTCATAATGATGTAAAGACAGAACATTTATTGATTGACATAAAGTCACCAACTATTATTTCTTACTTTGATTATTTGTGATATCATTCATATAAATGATAAGTTCAAAAAGTTTTACCTCTCTGTTTCTTGTCCTCCTGCTCAGTCCTATTCGCTGAGATCTCTGCTTTGAAATGATTCTTCCCCTCTTCTTCCTCCTTCTCTTGTTCTTCCTCCCTCTTTGTATCATATTCTGGGCTGGATTATAATTTATGATCACATTTATGTGAGAGAAAAAGAAGAAGTATTGGCTTAAAAAAGCTCAAGAAACCGACGATTTACTGACAGAGATCCTTCTGCTATTAAATCTGTGAACATTATGTGAACAGATTGATGAGCCTGAGTGTGTATGATTTAATTTATTTGGTTACATTTTAAGTGTGGTTTATAAAAGCTCATGCACTGTAAAAACGGAAATCCAAGCAAGTCATTATGTCTTATTTGTAGTAAAAATTGTCTTATTGTTCTTAATTTGAGCCACATTCACCAGATCAGTTCATAAAAATTGTGTTTATTCTAGTCCTTTCATATGAGTAATACTTCTTAACGGACCTGTTTACTGTCTGAATCTTAAAGCCATGTCTCACATAGTCTCAAGTATCTGCTTTCACACTTTGAGGTGTTAGAGTGAGTCACTTCAAATAAAAAAACAAACAGACCATAGTGCGAACTTTCTCAGTCAGCAACCATCACTTCACAACTTTTTCTTCTTCTTCTGAAACCTTTATTCTCTACTCTCTCAGGTGGACATAAATGTCACAAGAGGTCATGAGTTACAGAGATACATGCGCCAATGCTTCATCTTAGGCTCAGATCAGGTCAGTAAAAAAAAATAAAAAACTAACAAACAGATTACTGTTGTCATCATTGGAGTCATGGACAAATAATGAAAACTTTGCAGCTGAAAGTAAGGTTTGATGCCCACAGGAACAGAGCAGAAAGTTATCAAAGCCACAAACTTTTCCCATGAAGTGTTGAACAAAACTTGACCTGAGCTCTCAGAGCAGGGAGGACAGAGGTGCTCTCCTTCAGTTTTCAAAAACAATCCATCATCAGTGCATAACATCATTTTTTTTTCATTTGATTTACTCCTAAAACTTATCTTCATGCAACTCAATGATGAAACGTGGTCGTCCAACCTCTTCCATTATATCCTTCAAGGTGGAGTACACCGCTACATCCTCGTCTTCTTCTCCTGGTGTTTTTGTCTTCTTATCCTCCACTATCACCAACTCCTCCTCTTCTGCTCGGTTGTCATCTTTACTTTGCTCTTTTACTTTTATCTTAATTTCAGAGTACACCGTCTCTGTCCCCTCTTGCTTTTCTACCGCCCTCCTTTTCAGCGCTGAGAAGTCAATGCTGGCGTACACCACATCTTCTGGTTCATCATCCAGATCCACAGGTGGTTTCTCCTCTGCTACAGCTGCTCCTACTTCTGTTAGCTCTTGGTAGGTGTTATCCTTTTGTCCAGCATATATCTGTCAGGTATAACAAAAAGTTAAGGAATCTATTAAACAGCTGTTTTGACAACAGAACAGAGTCATTACCCAGGATGTTAGGTTGTGCATGAAGATTTTACAACTCTTAACATAATATTTACACTTTTAAAAGCAAAAATACACTAATCTGGTCAGCTCACTACTGCCTCTGATTTCTAGTCTTGTCTTGTTCCCTCCCCTCTTGGTTTTTATACTGATCCATGTAAAGTTTGTTGTGTTTCCTGTTTTATTTTGTAGAGTTTGTTTTCTGTGCGTCTGGTTTAGTTTTACTTCCTATTAACATGTTTTTTCCCTCCACTTTGATTACTCTCATTAGTTTCTCCTGTGTCTGTTCTTTATACCAGTTTCTCACTACTTGGTGTGTGTTTGGTCTCTTTGCTTCCTCCTTGGACCTCTTTTGGATTTTGTTGAAGACATTGTATAGTAAGTTTTGTTTTTTGATTTTAAAAACTTTGCACATGGGTGATCCACCTTTCATTGTAACCCACTGTGACAGAGGGTGTACTTATCAACAGTTACATAGCCCTGTGATTGAAATGTAACAGTAATCTTTGTAAGTTTGTTTTCATAGTTTAGTAGCCGGCTGTATTTAGCACTAATCACAGCCCGGTGCTCTGAGACATTTCTGTACCATGTAAAATTAGTGAATCCTGGTTTGCAGAGCAAATGTAACCTCCCTCTTCTCCATTTTATTGATAGACTCTTAGGTTTTTTCCTTCCGACAGGCCAGCTCTTGAGTCCACTTTCACTAAAGAAATACATCTCAAATCATTTTGAGCAGATAAAAAAAACAGATCTGTCTTGTCACTGCAAAACATTGTCAGCTGGTGTAGCGTTGTCATAGAAACTTCAACCTGCTGTGAGTCAATCCAGTCTAGTCCAAACTGATTTGGAAACTAGGAATTAGCATTTAGAAATAACCCATTTTAGCACTGATAATCTCATTTTAAATCATGATCAGGCATTTATCTAGCTATGACACCTTTTCAGGATCAGTTCAAAACTCTTTACAGTCCCTTTAGCTTTTAACTAAATGATACCCAGACCAAAAACATTACTATTTCTGAAATGTTTGAAATTTTGTTTCAGAGTTTGGCTCTGAACTGCAACATAACTTTCTGTTCCTTTTTTTCTTTTAAATAAGCCATGAGAGTTGATGTTTTAAAACTGTTGTTGGTCTCTTATCTCAAATTGTCATCTGAGCATCTGTCTAACTGGAAATTCATAATTTTTGATGTAGAGTGAATTTCATTTACCAGTTCAACCTCTTGGCTGGACACCATCTCTAAAGTCTTACCCAGATTTCCAGAGCATTTCTGTCTTTTTCTAGAAACAAAAAAGGAGAGCAGAACATTTCAATGCATGCAAAAAAAGGATAGTTTAAAAATCAAATTAAGTATGTAAACTATTCATCACATTTAATAGCATACCTTTTGCATTTTGTTGCAAGGAAACAGAACACAGCTGACAGAAGTAAGCCAAGAAAAAAGGCAATGATGACTTCCAGACGTGTAAGTGTTTCTAAAACCCCAGACTGATCTGCTTGAAAAAGGGAAAAAAGAAAACTTTCCATGTTGATCTGAACATGAGTACACATGAAGCTGAATAACTTGAAAATCTACATGTGAAGGTCTCAGTCATCTTTAGCTTTAAAAGAAGCTGTGACCACATGTACCTTCTTTTTGTGGCATGTTGCTGTGGATGCTGAGGCTTTCTGTGACTTCTCCATTTTCATTACTGCTCATGCACTCAGCAGAGGTGATGCTGTTCTCTTTCACAGTCAGGGTGATGGTGCTGTTGACTGTGTGGTTTGTCACCACGGTAATGGCGGAGTACTGAGTACGACTCTTTAACAGCGGCCATTTGATTGTTGGTAAAGGAAATCCTTCACTGAGACACACACAAGTCAAGACCCGAGACTGAATCTTACATCCTGAGTTTTTCAAGATGCTCGGAAACCCTGTAAATACACAAGCAGAGTCAGAGCATCACCAAACTGCTGCTAGTGGAGTCAAATCTGAGCATGAACAGACAAGTTCACTCTACTTACAGGTCACAGAAACATCAGCGTACACAGACACAGTGGAGTCCAGGTGTTCGGCTGTGCAGATGTACCTTCCAGAGTTTTCTGTCGTCACATTTCTGATGATGAGTGTGGAGGATCCAGTGTCATTCTGCAGCTCAGTGTCAGAACCAAGAAAAGTCCAAATGATTTGGGATGGAGGAAAACTTTCTGCAGTGCAGGTCAGATTCAGAGTGTCTCCTGTAGTTGGAGAAGTTTTTCCAGTGATCACAGGTGTTTTCATATCTGTGGAAGAAGTTGTCAACTAAGTATTTGCGGTTTATATTCAGAGTAGGGGAAAAAATTGAAGATTTAAAGAGAGAGAAAATACATTTTATCATTAAAAGATGAGTATGAATCATTATATTAGCTGATTGTAACAACAGACAGTGTCTAACAACCATTTACTGCATCAAACTTTGACAAGTTTCTTATCTATTCAACAGTTTCAAATAGTCTATATAAAGGACTTTAATGTGAAGATGAAATATTAAGATTTTTGGAAACTTTAGTTAGTACTGACTCTGCTGTGTTGGATGTACACAAAGAATTTTTTTTTTATGTTTTAAAGTAGTGCATGCATTGACTTTTATGTGCTACCACGACATAGCACTAAAGTCAATAGCACTCAATAGCTCATGAG
This sequence comes from Thalassoma bifasciatum, assembly GCA_008086565.1. NCBI lineage: Eukaryota > Metazoa > Chordata > Actinopteri > Labriformes > Labridae > Thalassoma > Thalassoma bifasciatum. Next base: position 6,975 of record RPOG01006249.1, on the reverse strand, counting down.
GGTGACAGATTTATAATCTTAAACATTTGGTCAAGATAAGTCAGAGGCAGAGGGAGGATCTTCAAAAAGTTTAGGCTGTCCTCCGCTGTGAACTAAAATGGTCATTTGTCTAATGATGAGAAAAAAGTAACGTTATACCTATGCATCAACAAGATGACTGTGAAGTTAAGAGTAAAACAATAAATTAATCCTGCCCCACATGAGTGGAGTTGTGGAGGTCATTAAGTCTGATCTCAGTTATGAACTCATGCTGTCAGTTATTAGATGTTAAGAAAAAACATTTAAGTTCATTGCGACACACTTACATCTCACTCTGACTTCAACCTCTTCCACCAGGGTTTTGTTCAGGTGTTTGACCGTGCAGACGTACAGTCCTGAATCCTTTGCAGACACATCAGAGAGAGAAAGCATCACCTCTCCAAGTCTTACCTGCAGGTAGGTTTCAGTTTGGTTCTCCTGGATGGTTGAGGTGTCGTAATCCAGACCTATGTGTGTTTCATTTTGCATAGTTTGGTCCGAGAGTTTTGTCCATGTGAGAAGAGATGGAGGAAAACTCTCAACACTGCAGGTCAGATTTAGAGTCTCACCTTCCCTCACAGGTGTATTCACAGAGATTTTGACTTCTTTTACATCTACAAGAAAAAATTATGTACACTTTATCAATGAAAAAAAAGATATTAAATTCATAAAAATGATGTTAATGAAGTTAAAAATGAAGTTAAAAATTGTGCCACTCACAGCTAACATTCAGCGTCACTGTCTCTTCTGTAGTGATGCTGTTATTGAAGCTGACCTTACAGGTAACATTAGTCCCATGATGCTCTGCTGAGGGAGTAAAGGTCAAAGATGAACTGTGTCTTTGTGCAAAAGCAGACACAGTCTCTGTTTCAATGTTTCCTGTGATGTTGGACTCATTTTGTCCTCTTCCTCTCCACATCCAGGTGAATTCAGGAGCAGATCCAGAGCAGAGACCAGGAGCAGTGCAGCTCAGTGTGGTCTGCTGTCCCTCTGTCAGAGGAGGAACCATCACTGTGGGCTTCTGGGTCAGATCTGATGGGACAGAGATCCACAATTTGGTAAGTTACCTGATGCCATAACCACCTTAGATTGGGCTTAAATTCACTGAAAGATTCTGAAATCTGATCATCAGTAAAGAGTAGTACAAAAAGACAGGACTGTGGTTCTCCATGTTGCCACTAGAGGGTGACAAATTTCGAAATTACATGATTGGGGACACAAGAAAACACAGCAATGCTTCATCGTCATACCTGTAACAGAGACATTTGCTCTTAGAGGATACTGGAACCCATCAGACCCATGACTAATAACTCTGAGCTGATATGATCCAGAGTCTGAAGCAGTGAGATCGTTGATGACGATGCTGCAGTTCCTCTGATTGATGTCAGGCTCCAGTAGCTGTACTCTGCCTCTAAATCCAGGTTGAACTTTTTTTGGGTTCTTGCTGAATATCACATCTCCACCACCACATTTAGGTTTTGATGGCTCACATTTGAACCAAACAATATTTCGAGGTCTAAAAGTTGAACTAGTGTTGAAAGAGCACGGTATCTCAACACAGAGTCCAGCCTCAGCTCTTATTTCTCCTTCTCCTAGTGTAACACAGAATTCATTGTTACAGACAGTTCTCCCTCCCAAAGATGCACCTGTTAAGAGTAAGACACAAAAACAGGGTATTTGAAAGATAGCCTTAAATTGAATTAATCAATGAAAAAGCTGCCTCTTAAAACAAATGATGCTGTTTTTTGTTTAATATAGATGCTGATGTCTGCAAAATTGGATAAAACATTTGACATTTTCCCTTAGCTCAAATTTCTTTAATTGAAAAAATAATCATAAGCTGCTTTAAGGTCAAATGGAGGTTGAAACAAAACTTAATATTTCTAATCAGGAAAAGTAACCTGGTTTTTTTTTTGTTTTGTTTTTTTTACGAATGATGTCTGCTCCTTGGTAAAAAAATATTTAATATACAAACCTGTGTCAGCACTGTTGTCCTTCATAAAGAAAAGCAGAGTGGCCCAAATGAGAACAAACATCCTGAGTTGGTTATTGAGACGGTCTCTCCCTTGTTCAATAAACGTGAAGTAACTGGACAGAAGTGAAACACACGGCTGACATCAGTTCTACATACAAGAAGTTTCACATCCAGTTGTTCTGGATTTGCAAGTGTAAATCTCTTTGTCGAAGATTGTTAGAAGGAATCAAGACACCAGCAGATCTGTACAACTTTCAGCCTCCATTAAAAGTCTCAAAAATAAGATTAAAAACTTCCTGTCTCTCTCTTCTCTTCGCTCTCCCCGAGTTTCTGCTTTAACTTGGGTTTCCCTTTTCTATTTCTTCCTCTATTATCAAAAGATTACAGGTAGTTGAAAGCTTTATCACTCAACTTCAACACTGCTATATCACAAAATTTATTCTATATATACATAACTCATAATCATACATTTTCATCTAAAACTCTCTGAACACTTTTAGTTTGCTTTGTTCAGTTGTCCTAAAGTTGAAAGTTTCTTTACCCAGGTCAGTGGTTAACCTGAGTGAGAGCAGATTATAAATCACTCTCCATGATAAATTTTTAACGTGAATAATGCGTTTTACAACAACAATCTGTACATTTAATCTTTAGACACTTGGAGCATCAAATGAATTCGCTACCTGAGAAAACTTCAGCCTTTCTTCAGTTCACTTTTTCAAAAATTTCCTTGAAGAACATCAAAAAAGTATTTTTAAACTTAGTTCACCTGAGAATAATTTACCCCAGCACTTTAAAAGCTCAAAAATCTGAATCAAGGTATATTTTAAAGTCATTTGGTACCTCACTCTGTCTCACTCCTGTGTTCTTTCCTCTTCCAGTTGTTGCTTTGAGCTGACCAGTTTCACTTTGCAATTTCTCCTTTTTTGAGGATTTAAGGAAGTTTGCTCAGAGGCTGCTGTGCTGTATTTTCCCTCCTTTAAGACTGACAGGCTTAAATACACTCCTCAAAAATGTATACTCACCATGAAGCTGTTCCTGTTTCTCTGGACTGTCAGTACATAAACTCCACTTTATTTTACACAGCACTTTAGGTACATTTATAACGACTTATTATAGCTTTCTGTTTTGGACTAGGACTTCAGACTTTCGTGAACATACATACCTGTATTTGCTTTGCTGCCACACACAGAAAAAACAGATTTATGAAGATGGAGGCATACATCATTTTTTGTTTGAGAGTCAATGTCTACTTCCACAGGAGAAATTATCCCTAAGAATGAAAAACATTTGGGGCATAGAAGTCTTAAAGTTGATAAAACTCTTCCATGATAAGCATTGATAAACACCCAGAAGATCTAATGACCAATAAAGTCACTGGGTTTAAATGACTCCAAAGGTTATTTATATTTATATACACAGGTGACGACTTCAGGGCTTTATTTTAAAATAATTGCAGGTACTCATTTTATTATAATGCTGACCTAACTGTTTAAAAATCATCTGGAGTTAAAATTTCATGACAGTCAAATTGCTTTGAAAATTAAAAAAAAGAAAGTCCCACAAAATAAAATCCTCCAAAATTTTATCAGCACCTTACTTTTCAATGAATGCTTTTTGTACAACAAAGATATAAATGTTTAGTTTTAATAGATTTACCTCTCTCTGTTGTGTTCCCTCTCGTCCTGTGATCCAGTGATCCAGTGATCTCTGCTAAGCGTCTTCACTCTGAGATAGTTCTTCCTCAGCAACTGATGAGTGTTTTTTAGTTTAAAATTGGCCTGAAAAGGCATCACTACACTCTCTCTAATAGCTTCCTCTTCATACTTTGAGGCGCTTCATCATCAACTGTTTCATCCAAAGAAAGAAAATGTTCTCCTTTTTTTAAGAAATCATTAAAGAGGGAAGTTAGTTTGATCTGATTATTTAGCAGCAAAGGACAGTTATAACTTAGACAGACTTACACAGAGAGAAGAAAATTTCCACAGTTTTCGGCTCTTCTGTCACTTGTTTCTTCTTGTTGATTTTTATTTATAATTTCATCTCTATCCTGCACATTGGACTTCATTTCGAAAGTTATTAAACTGTTTCAATGTTTGTTTAGAGAAGTGTATTCAGATTAAAAGTGCAAACTTTTCCCTTGAGTTTCTCAGCTGCAAACACCACAAAACAAAGACAGATAATCAGACAGACAACCATTTCAGATTAGCATGTTAGGGTGCATAAATCCTCAGGTGGACATAGATGCCTAGATCAAAGTTATTGCAATGAAATACAGAAGTTGAGATCAGAGACGAACTTATGAGTAAAGTCACTCATGTACATGCTCCTGCCATTCATCCTTATAAGAAATACAAAAACAAACCAGGAAACAGATCAGTGTTGTCATCACTTGAGTGGTGACGGAGATTCGACAGCCAGAAGTAGATGAACTTATTTCAAAGTTTATTGAAAATTTAACGTAACATAATATTACACTGAAAAAATCTGATCTGATTCCCAGATCTCCCTGAGTCACTTAAATAAATCTGTACAGCACCAAACAACAGCAGAAGTTTCTCAGTCACTTCAGCTCCTCCGGGTAAAATATGCCTGTACACGAGCTCATCTATCCTTCACTTCAGAGTAAATTGCATCATTCTCCCCTTCCTCTTCTTCTGGGACGTCATCTTTTGTCTCCTCTTCCTCCTTTATCGTCACCTCCTCTTCTTTATCATCCATCAGTTCAACATTGGTCCCATCATGATTTTCTCTTTTCTCTTTTACTTCCCTCTTAATTTCAGCGTACTCTGTCTCTGTCGCCTCTTGCTTCTTTGCTGCCCTCCTTTGCAGCGCTGAGAAATCAATGCTGGCGTACTGAACGTCTTTTGGTTCACCATCCTGATCCTGAGCTGATTTCTCCTCTGCTACAGTCTCTCCTCCTTCTGTTACTTCTTGGTCATAGGCGTGATCATCTTCTACTGTTTGACCAGCATCAATCTGTCAGGTGAGGTAGAAAATAACAATTTCACACGTGCAGCATACTAGATATTTGATGAGACTATAGGGTTTTAGAGCCTATTTATGGTTAAATCATTTTGATTTAACTATCAAACAATAAAAGCCACATTCATTAATTTATTAACTCTCTACAAACTGAGGAAATTGTGTGTTCAACTACTAAATGTAATGGAAAGAGAATGAGTTTCACTTACCAATGGATCCTCTTGGCTGGTCACCATCTCCAAAGTCTTATTCAGATTTCCAGAGCTCCTCTGTCTTTTTCTAGAAAAAATACAATAAAAACATCAATACACATAATAATCTCTCAAATAAGAAAAAATGGCACATTTATCTAACACTGTCTTGCCAAAAAATAAAATAGAATAAAGTTGCCACCAAAAAATGGTTACACACTCTGATATTTGGTTGAACCTGTGATTACAGCACACTTTCACTGTGACATTGTTTCAATTAGCTTCTGCAGTGTCACAAGATTTATTTCCATTCAGTGTTGCGTTAATTTTTCACCAAGATCTTGTATTGATGATGGGGGAGTCTGAAGTACTTAGTTAAATCCATGTAGTGACTTTTTATTGGTTAGGCAGTATAATTAATAGCATACCTCTTGCATTTTTTCCCCAGAAAACAAAGGAGAGCTGACAGAAGCAAGCCTACAAAAAAGGCAATGATCACTTCCAGCCATGGCACATTTTTTAAAACCCCGGACTGATCTGCTTAAAAAAGGGAAAAGAGAAAACTTTCCATGTTGATCTGAACATGAGTACACATGAAGCTGAATAACTTGAACATCTACATGTGAAGGTCTCAGTCATCTTTAGTTTTTAAAGAAACTGTGACCACATGTACCTTCTTTTTGTGGCATGTTGCTGTGGATGCTGAGGCTTTCTGTGACTTCTCCATTTTCATTACTGCTCATGCACTCAGCAGAGGTGATGCTGTTCTCTTTCACAGTCAGGGTGATGGTGCTGTTGACTGTGTGGTTTTTCACCACGGTATTGACAGAGTACTGAGTATGACTCTTTAACAGCGGCCATTTGATGGTTGGTAGAGGAAAACCTTCACTGAGACACACACAAGTCAAGACCCGAGACTGTATCTTACATCCTGAGTTTTTCAAGATGCTCGGAAACCCTGTAAACAAACTCAGCGTCACTAAACTGTTGCCAGTGGAGTAAAATCTGTGCATGAACAGACGAGTTCACTCTACTTACAGGTCACAGAAACATCAGCGTACACAGACACAGTGGAGTCCAGGTGTTCGGCTGTGCAGATGTACCTTCCAGAGTTTTCTGTCGTCACATTTCTGACAATGAGTGTGGAGGATCCAGTGTCATTCTGCAGCTCAGAGTCAGAACCAGGAAAAGTCCAAGAGATTTGAGCTGGAGGAAAACTATCTGCAGTGCAGGTCAGATTCAGAGATTCTCCTGTGGTAGGAGAAGTTTTCCCAGTGATCACAGGTGTTTTCATATCTGTGGATAAAATGATAAAATGCTCATTTGAAAATGTGGTTATATAGGACTGTACACTTTTTTTCACTAAGTCCACTGGTACATCTGCACTTCTGAATGGAATATGAAATATATAACCTGCTCAATAGTATAAAGAAAGTTAAATGGTATGCATATAAATAACAGATATAACTATAGATGACTAAACCATGATTAATGCTACAAAATTGCCCAAAATGTGCGTAATGGTGTAATGTAAACATACACATCTTGACTTTTTCTTTATCACCACTAGATGGCCCCAAAGTTTAAATCATATTCTAAACACCTTCCATGTGTTTTGTCAACTTTATACCTGGCCAAGGCATTTCTTAGTTTTTTTTTAAAAAGGGGGGACTACAAAGTCTGCGTACATATGCTAAAATGTGTTAATTCAATGTTTCCTCAATAAACTTGATCTGTTAATTGTCTGTCGCACACTTACATATCATTTTAACTTCAACTTCTTTCTTCAGGGTTTTGTTCAGGTGTTTG
>RPOG01006248.1:1761-25394 GCA_008086565.1 Thalassoma bifasciatum | reverse complement strand
CACAGCAGCTGCTGCCTCCATCACTGGTTTGTTGGTGATACACACACAAACACAGATCAAAAATCCCTCGATCAGACAAACTCTGATCAGTATGGAGCTGTGAAGTTTCTTAGAGGTGATCTAAGGCGCTTCAGGATCTGATGTGTTTGCAACTGTCTTTAAACATTCATGTTAAACTTCAACTCATTACTGCTACAGAACGATGAACACAGAAACCTTAAAGAGCATGTGTTCAGTCACTAAAATAACACAGAAACTCAGGGGTCCTCTCAAACAAATCACACAGATGAATGAAAAAAGACTTCATTTAACTTCATTCACATCAACACAACATGGGGCGCACCTCTCTCTTCTGTTCCAACATAATTTCAGTTAGAGTCGATCATTTTTCTATCAGCACAAACTGAACTGAGGAGGAATTAATATAAGTTACGAAAGATTTCAGGAACATGAGTTTGTCCAATTAGATGCACAGCTCATCTAACAGGTGAACATCCCGTAGCTCCGAATGAGGAGGCTAAAGACCGGCCTCTTTCTTGGTTTACTGAAAAGATGAGCCTCTCCCGTAGTGCCCATCAACAACGGTCTTGAAAATTCTGCTTAGAGACTGAAGAGACTCACAGAGACTCAATGATTCTCGTTATCTTTCAAAAGAGCTGCCTGTAAAGTTTAAAGTTCTTCTCACATCCCCTCTGAAGACTCAGTTTATGACATAAGCTACGATGATTCATAAAGTTTGATCAAACCATTCAGTTGCCTTTTTAAAAGCTAAAGGTGAACCAAGAGCGAGCAGACTGAACACAGATAGAGAGAAAAAACTTAATACACAGAGAGAAGGTTGAATACAGAGAGAGACAGAGGGAGAGCAGACTACAGAGAGAGAGAGAGAGAGAGAGAGAGAAGTGCACCTTTTGATAATATTTCTATACTCTCAAGCTAATAATTGTAATTTTGTAATTTTTGTACAGAAATATAGTCTGTTTTGGGGGCGCAGATGGCCTAGTGGATATGGCCGCGCACCATGAGGCTTGCCCTCTAGTGGGTGGCCGGGGTTCGATTCCCGCCTGTGGCCTGTTTCCCGCATGTCACTCCCCATTCTCTCACCCCATTTCCTGCTCTATCCACTGTCCTCCCCTATCCGATTAAAGGCAGAAAAGCCCCAAAAAATATCTTAAAATACAAAAAAAAGAAATATAGTCTGTTTTATGGATGTATTATTTCTAATTTATATTTTGCATTGCATGCTCTTCTTTGAAATCTGTTAAGCTTATTTAACTAGATGTTCAACTGTGTGTACATTTTTTTCATGTCACACCTGCTTTGGCAATGTCAATGTTTGTTTGTCATGTAAATAAAGTTTTTTGAATTGAACTGAATTAACTGAATTGAATTGAACTGAATTAAATTGAACTGAATTTAATTTAATTGTATTGAACTGAATTGAAATGAACTGAATTGAATTTAATTGAAATGAACTGAATTGAATTGAACTGAATTGAATTGAATTGAATTGAATTGAACTGAATTAAATTGAATTGAACTGAATTGAATTGAATTGAACTGAACTGAATTGACTGAATTGAACTCAATTGAATTCAACTGAATTGAATTGAATTGAATTGAATTGAAGTGGATTGAATGGAACTGAATTGAATTGAACTGAACTGAACTGAATTGAACTGAACTGAACTGAACTGAACTGAACTGAACTGAATTGAATTGAACTGAACTGAATTGAATTGAATTGAATTGAATTGAACTGAATTGAATTGAACTGAATAGAATTGAATTGAATTGAATTGAATTGAACTGAACTGAATTGAATTGAATTGAACTGAACTGAACTGAATTGAATTAAACTGAATTGAATTGAATTTGGAGAGAGAGCAGACTGACCAGTGTGAGAGAGAGACTGAACAGTTTTAGAGAGCAGACTGAAAACTTAGAGAGAGCAGACTGAACAGAGACTGAACAGACAAAGAGAGAGAGACTTTGAAGCAAATTTTAAAGGAGGGTTTAAAGCAGAGTTTTAAGTATTTAAAACAGAGGTTAAGCAGAAGTTTCAGCAGAGTTTCAGGCTGTGCTAAGCAGGTTTTCAAGCAGAATTTTAAAAAGTCCAAATCAGAGATTGACAGTCTTAAGCACAGATATAACAGAGATTAAAGCAGAGGTTGGACGAAGTTGCAACATAGATTAATTAGAGTTAAAGGTAGAGATTTAAGCAGGGATTCATGCATGTGTGAGCTGAAATCACCAATTCAAGCCGAATTAAAAGATGAGTGTACGGTAAGAATTAGAGCAAGGTGTAAAGTAGAGTTCAACAAAGAGTTTTAAAGCAGAGTAAAAAAAGAATTAAAGTTGGAAATTACGCAGAGTTTAAAGTAAATGAATGTAGTAGAGATTTAAGCAGGGTTCAAGCAAAGATTTATGCAGAGATAAAAGTGGAGTTTCACAGCAGATATTAAAGCAGAGATTGAAGTAGAGGTTAAAGCAGAAGTTAAAGCAGAGTTTAAAGCTGGGTTTCAAGCAAAGTTTAAAGCAGAGATTAGACTTAGAGTGATGTACATGATTGTCAGATGTGTAAAGTTTTAGAGCCTGAATAATTTGTCCTGCTCTAAAAATAGATGCATCGTCAGAGCATCAGACTTTATGTAGACGAATGGATAGAGAGAGAGAGAGAGAGAGAGAAAGAGAGAGGGGGGGGGGTCATAAATTCCTGCAGCGCTGTGATCTCAGCTCACACACACAGCTCACCTGAGAGTCCATATAGCTCCTGTTCACCTGTCAGCCATCAGCAGAATTTAAAGCGGAGTTTAAAGCAGAGCTCACACATCCAGGAGACCCTGAGATCCACAGTCCTGGATCCAGAGTCAGGACCACAGCCAGGACCCCCCTTAGTCCTGTTCTGACCTTCACACACACACACACAGACACACACAGACACGTCCTCCTCCTCTTCTTTTTCTTCTTCTCCCTGTGGCTCAGAGAACAGGCTGGACGGTCTCTACGGAGATCAGCTCCTCCCACTGTCCCTCACCATGTCACCCCCCATCACCACCTTACCTGAGTGTGTGTGTGTGTGTGTGTGTGTGTGTGTGTGTGTGTGTGTGTGTGTGTGTGTGTGTGTGACACTCCCCTGTTGAACCTTGAAATAGTGTTAGGATCTAAGAAAGTAAATCACATTTATGTTCTGTTTTTGGCCCCCGTGGAGCGTGTTTTCACAACACTACAACCCTCAGTGCACATGTGTGTGTGTGTGTGTGTGTGCATACCCGTGTTATGCACTTTACAGCAGGATCAAGAAGAAAATAGAGGTTATGAAGTCAGGTGGAGTGGAGGAGTTGAGAGAAGAGTGTGTCAGATACTAAAGTGTGAGGAAATAAAAAGTCACTCTTATACAGACAGCGGCGTAGTTTGTCCACAGGAGGGCGCAATAAACCAAACAACCTGAAGGAGTGACCTCAACTCTGAGATCCCTTTTGACTCTGTTTGGTGAATCACTGTGAGAGGAGGAAACTCTTTATTTCTTCTAAAAGTGTGGATGTGGTTCTGAATGTCACTGAACTCCTACTCTTTAAAACCTGAGGCATGAGTCTGGCACTTTAAATCATCATAGATCTTTATTGAAGCAAGCATTTACACACACATCAAAAGTTTTTGTAAAATCACAATCTTGACAGCTTCCAGCAGTTTAGGTTTCAATTAATTATTATTATGTGTTAACATGTAGTGTTTCAGGATATTTCATTTCACAGCACCTTCTCCTTCACATCTCACATCAACAACATAACCCAGTCAGCCTACTTCCACCTCAGAAACATCAACCGCCTCCGCCCCTCCCTCACCCCACACACCACCGCCATTCTGATCCACAGCTTAGTCACCTCCCTCCTGGACTATTGCAACTCCCTCCTGTTCAGTCTCCCCCAGAAAATTCTCAATAAACTTCAACTGGTTCAGAATTCAGCAGCTCGCATCATTTCTAGGACTCCATCCACCCATCACATCACTCCCACCCTGCAGCAGCTTCACTGGCCCCCCCCATCACAAACCGCATTCAATACAAAATCCTGCTCCACACCCACAAAGCCATCCACCACCTCACCCCCCCCCGTACCTCTCTGACCTCATTCATATCTCTGTTCCTGCCCGTGCCCTCTGATCCTCTGATCTCTCTGTCCCCTCTGCTCGCCTTGTCACCATGGGGGGCCGAGCATTCAGCCGCTCGGCCCCCCAGCTATGGAACTCACTCCCACCTGACCTCCACAACACTGAGTCCTTACCCCTCTTCAAATCCAGACTCAAAACCCATCTGTTTAAACTCGCCTACTCCCTCTGACCTTTCACCACCATTGCACTGTTTTGCATTTTAATTTATTGTTATATATTGCACTATATTGTGTTGCTTGTTTTACATCTGTTTTAGTCATCTTTTAATGCACTTTTGTCCTTGTAAGGCGACCTTGAGTGCCACGAAAGGCACCCTTAAATAAAATTTATTATTATTATTATTATTCATCTCTTGAAACATTCCTGTGTACAAGCAAGCAGGAAGTATGTTTTAAAGTGGACAGAGGAATAAAGGTAAAATCAGCTGTAAGTCATGCAAAAGAGAAAGAATATTAGTCTCAGCAGTTCAAAAGTTCACTGACCCCTAATTCTCCCTCTTTTATAACAAATCCCACAGCAGACACAGTCCAGCTGTAACTCAGTCATTTAAAATGATTCTACCAGGATTGAAAGAATCTGCTCCATGGATCAAACAGTACAGAGATACTTGTTTCAGAGGTTCAGAGAAGTCTCAGCTTTTGTTTTTAAGTGCATGAACTTGGATTGTGTACAGGTTTACAGCACTCCACATCAGAGTGGATCCCTCCCATGTTGACTCCTCTGAACGTCCCACTGATGGATTTCACTCTGGTCCGTCCGTTGTTGTACGTGCGTCTGAGGGTGGTGCTGAAGGGGATCACTGCCTCGTATTTGTGTCCCATCATCCTGACCCTACAGGAGTGGTTTGGGGGGGCGGTTTGCTGGATGGAAACAGAGAAAGTTTCCAACTTGATCACTGTGGTTCCCCGGGAAACTGCCATGTTTCTTCCAGACCGATAGAAGATAGAAGACCGGAGCACAGGGATGGAGGCAGTGATGCTTCTCAGGAATGTAGCTGAAGTGCTGATTTCCCAGCGCTTCTCCTCCTGATATGTCTGTTGGAGTTTGTGAGGGAGCTGGTCAGCATCCCCCTCACTGAGGTACACAAGCTGCATACTGACCGATTAATACAGTTTGTTTTTGTTTTGGTGTACTTTATTTATTTTAAAGAAGAACCTATTACTAATCTCCCTCTCTTCGAGGTCCATTTCCGGGATGTGTGTTCATGGCAGTGCACACATGGACACCACAGGACTCCAGCAGCCTTCAGGCTCAGTGGAGGGATCCGGGGAGAGAGAGGGGATTTTTTGTTAAGTTTGGGGTTGTTTAGGTTGTTTTCAGTTCCTTAGGTATTTTCTTTGCTCTGTATTAGTATCAGTCATTTGCCTTGTGTTGTAAATATTGTTTATTTGTGAATTTACTTAGTGCTCAGAGGTGTGGGAGGAGTCTTGGGGCAGAGGCCAGGAGAGGTGGGGCAGTGTGTGTCTCTTCTGCTGGTGCAGCTTTAATTAAGGATCTGCTGCACCTGCAGTGTGTGTGTGAGAGGCTCCAAGTCTTTTGTTCTGCTGAAGGCTGCATGTGTGGATTGTGTGTTTTTTTCCATGTGGAAAGTAAAAACCAAGACCAGAGATCTGGAACTTGCTGACTCCTGTGTGTTTTTTGATGTCTGCCTTCTACATCTACATCCTTCTGCCGCTGTTTCATCCTGTTGGTAGAGGTTAACTTACACCTTAAACCCTACAGAGTTCAACAGTTTTTTCAACAGGACTACACTCATTGTTAGTGATGGTGGACTCGCGTATGACCTCAGGAGGATGCTCTGTGACTGTCACATCTAAGTCATATTTCACATTGAACATTTGTTCATTGTTAAAATTTTTGCTGAGGGACAGGACCTCATAGTGCTTGTACCAACACTCACGACCCTCCCAGGGGAGGAAGAGGGCACTGTGTCTCGTATGCACTTTACTAAGACCATATTCATTCTTCCCAACATAAACGTCTCCTCTAGAGCAGGTTTGGACTGAGTTATGGGGAACATCATCCCGTTTATCACCCTTCCATTCCAGGATCTCAAAGTTATCTTTCTTCACCAGTAACTGAAAAGGAAAATCCCGGGGGTCTTATTGCCATTATTCGAGAAGATAATGGCAATAAGACCCCTCCTGGGATTGAAGAAGCCTGAGGAGCATCTGTATTTGCAGACATAATCAGTTAGACCTGTGTAACCTACGTAAACAGAAACAGCACCAGGGGGTAGGGACCCATATGAGGTCTGCCAGGTCAGAGAAAATTCTGGATATCTGACAGAGGATCTTCCTGGTTTGTTCCCCTGAAGTTCAACTGGAGTCAGCAGAGCTTACAGTGATCTGTTGGAGGCAGATTTTTTTTTCCTCACTGAAACGTAAGATTAGTCACTTGGTGAAGGGAAAGGTGGGAGTACTATTCCTGTACTTCAAGAGGCCTTTGTTGTCTAACCACAAAAATGTTACACCAACTGATTCAATGACTTGGTCCAGATCAGATCCTGAACACAGAGAGCAGTGTGTGAGTTTCCTAATTGGTGGAAACCATTGACTGTATATAGAAGTCAAAATTAGACTATTTCTCGAAAAGTCTTCTTTTTAATTATTTTTTTGCCCTTTATCCTATAATTTTGTATTTATGTTGTAAAATTTTAACTTTTTATCTCAAACATTGCCTTTATTTCAAAACAAACTTTTTATCTTCAACTTTTGTCATCTTAAAATTTTGACCTTAAATTAGAAAGTTTGGACTTTTTTCCACATAATGTTAAATTGATTTCTTAAACTCTGACAGTTATTGACTTTTTGTCTCAGAATTTTGTCTTTATTTCCCCAAATTTCCACTTTTTACATTACTTTTATTAAAAAGTTTGAAACAATTCTCACCTTAAGTTTTCATTTTCATCCTCACATTAGAGTAAAAGCTTCTGATGTTTCAATGGTTTGATGTAATTTTCTGTCAAGTTTGTAAATGTTACTGTACATTGTGAAAACTTCACGAAAGTTTGATTTAAAGAAAATCGTGAAACGAATTGAAATCCCTATATCAGTCAGAAAAATCGCAATTAGATCTTTTTCTAAAACCGTTCAGCCCTAGCCGGGACGTTTTATTGTGAAGAGCAGCAGCAGAGTGACGCCACAGTTCTCAGTCCGGCCCAGTTTACTCTTGATGGGTTTTTTTTAAACATTAAACTGGATTATGAGTTAATGTTGACCTCACAGAAACGCTACAGTCACGTGGTTTGTATGTNGAACAGCCCAAAAAATATCTTTAAAAAAAAAAGAAATCATTTTCCCTTTACATCTATAGACTCAGACAGAGACTTTTGGACCAGAGGAATAAAAACACACTCATAGAAGCCGTTTTCTGCAAATTACAAATATCAAAATGAAAAACTGGATTTGGAGAAGGGTTTTTTTGGCCCATATTGAGGTAAAATTTTGAGATAAAAGTCAAAATTTAATCTTTTTATCACAAAATTTTGACTTTGTATCTTAAAATTTAGACATTGTATCTCATAATTTTTACATTTTACCTCAAATTTGACTTAATATGGGCTGAAAAAAAATCTCAACAAAGGTACTAATGAGCTTCCATACTCATCTTATGTTCATCATTCAAAAAAATGTAAACAAAGTAAATAAAAACAGACTGCAGCCTGCAGGTGGCGCTGCTCCCTTTTTTATCTGTCAGAGTGAAGCTCTGAGGTCATTGTATGAGCATTATTCTATCATCAGGTTTGATCACATTCATCTCTGTGCAGGGATCTGACCCAATGATTAAACATTCAGACCACAGTCTACTCCAACAGTTACAACTTAAAAAGAATAGAAGGAATAAAAAGACATCACAGGCCAAGTTTCTGCAGAATTATCCCTCCTTGACCTCAGTCTGTGATCTGACTGATCTGAATCAGTGCAGTGAAGAAAACATCACTTCCTGTGGGTTAATGAGACAGGAAGTCCCCTCCAAAATAAAACCCTGACTAATGGTCCCTGTCAGCCTGCGCCTCCTCCACCTCTGAACACGTCTGGTTGGGAGCAGCTGGAGCCGTCAGCTGATCAGATTATCATCCTGCGTGTAGAGAGGATCATGTTTCTGCCTCATCATCTTTCCTGATTATCTGTCAGAGATCATCTCTAATGTGAGACTCCTGATAATAACACACTTTAATGAGCCTTTAACTGGGCTTCAGTGTGTGCAGTATGAGCGCCCCCTGCTGGGTGGGCTGAGGAGTGCGCCTCATGTTTGAGCTGTGTGAGGTTCAGATGCAGCTGGTTTGGTTTAGTTTCTCTGTCAGATTGTTTACAGGCTGATGATTCAGGTCCATGTGGAGGATAATGATGTTTTTATCTGTTAGGTTATAATCTCATCTTCACAGCTCTTTGGATTATCTCTCTGAACTCTGAGGTCTCATCTCTCTATCAGAGACGCCTTTACAGACTTTATATTTTCCCTTTGAAAGATTTAAGTGACAGAGCGCCCTATCTGAATTTAAGTGAAGAACAAACCCTCAGATTAGTTTATTCTGGAGTTAAGTGGATGTCGCCTGTTTGACAAAGATCATTTCATCTGATATGTTTCAAGCACTGACGGTGAGTTCAGGTGAGCCTCATGGTGAGTCAGTCAGATGTTTGGAGGATCTCAGGAGGAAACTGTCTGAGAAGAACATTCACTTCAGAGAGGGACTAAAGCTCAGTGATCCAGTCTGCAGGTCCCTGTCCTCTCATCCTGGTAACAGTGAGCATGTTTAATGTGTAAACCTCAGTCACACAGTTCTCCCTTTTGGTGAGCTCAGGGCTCAGAGTGAAGAGAGAGGAGTGTCACACTGAGAGGACGGCTGAAAGTCTCTGAGTTCACTTCAACTCTCAGCTGCTGTGGACTCAAACCCTGATCTGGGTCCAACCAAAACCACAAACAATGTCCCCAACAGAGTCCACTTTGGCTTTCTTAAAGTCCCAGTCCCAAAGTGAGGAAATAAAACCCCTCTGTGGAGAAACTCTCCTCCTGATGACGGCTCAAAGACCTCATCTGCAGACTGTGTCCTCATGCTCATGTGTCATGGACCTCCTCTTCTTCCTCCTCCTCGTCCTCACAGTGAGGTCAGGTCCTGGACCTCCAGCAGCATGGCATCCTGCTCTGTCCTCAGCTGGTCCCGGACCTGCAGGAGACCCACCAGCTCTGAGCTCAGGTCTGATGAAAACACAGAGGAGGTGAGAGGTTAGACCAGGGCAAAGGGTGAATTCCAATTCCTGTCTTAACCCTCAATCTTAACCCTCAATCTCAAAATGCGCGCTCCCGCGAAGTGTAAGTGCTGTCCTGACTCTCAGAAAGTTGAGGTTGAGGGGTAAGACTGAGGCTGTATCTCCCTCAATACTGAGATTCTCCGACACCACCCTTGGGACTAAGGGACATCCAGAATGCATTGCGTATTTTCAGTAAATAAACATGGCGTCCAAAGCGTCAAAGAAGGCGAGCTACAAATATAGTATTTTCTTTGTTAATGGAGATATAAATATTATGAAAACCATTGTATTATCTTAGTTTAGACCCATTTTATGGATTATTTACCTCGTTGTTGCATAACATTTATTTTTATTTTACGATCTTTTGTCAATAGCGTCCGGTGCGGACAAGCCATGTTGCTTTCGTTAAAGTTAGTTAACGTTATAAAATGGTCATTTTTCTCCGTGGTAATGTAATTATTTTATCAAGATAACAGCCTATATAACATACTTGTGCCGATAATGGTATAAGATGACCGGGCTGATGTCATCTCCTGTAGCCACAGAGTTGTGTAACGATAGTTATAGCTGGTGTTTACCTTTCAATAAACTATTGTATGCTGTGACAGCTGAATATGTCCGTGGTTCTGTTATTTATACAGATATTTTTTTGATAACGCTAACCGAAGGAATAACTGACAGACAGTCCACAACAATTTCATTTGCATTTAAGGGGTGTCCCATTTCTAAGTCACAAGATAGCCCTTAACACTTGGTTTTGAGGGCTATCTTGTGACTTGAGGGTTGAGCTTGAGGGTTAAGATTGAGGGTTCAGATAGGAATTAGAATTGGGCCAAAGTCTCTCAGATTTTCAGGTTAGAGAGCTGGACTCTGGGATCAGAGGTTCACAAGAAGTCAGACTCTAAGGTCAGGGAGCATAATGCTTGTTATTATTATTATTTTTAATTAACCCTCAGCATTGTCTGATAGTGGCTGTAGAATAAGTCTATCACTGATTTTCTCTGTTATATGACATCAAAGTGTCTATTCTCAGAAGAGCCCGACCAATTAATCGGCCGTCGATTAAAATGTGTTGCAGATTAATCGACCGTTACGTAGCCAATACATAAACTTTTTTTCTGCGTGGAGATTCTGTCATTCCTGCTCCAGTGTGTCTGTGTCAGGCTGCATGTGTGCCCGGCCCCTCCCCCTCACACACCCACTATGCCCAGTTAGCCTCATTATTTAATTAGTTTATAATTAAAGTTGCATGATTTCATTTTTTGTGTTCTGCTCTTTTGTCTTGAATCTTATTTTGGGTATAATAACAGTTTGTGCTTATGTACAGTATAAATCAATGTGAATATCAATGTTTGTATTTCATATATCTTGTATATGGAATATCGGCCGGTTTATTGAACAACGGCCAATACATTAAATATATTGCCCCCCCCCCAGTATCGGTATGGGCATTGGCCCCAAAACTCCCATATTGGTCGGGCTCTAATTTTCAGTAAAGCTGTTTTTTTCCAACACCACATCATTTCATGTACCAAAGTGGACTCGTGTTCTCTCAGTTCTGATCCGATATGTGTTGTAGGTGGTAGTGAATGTGAGCAGGTGTCTTGGGACCTAATTACTGTTTCTTTAAGTGTTTCATTTAATATTTGTTGTTATTAAGATGATTCAGTATTTATTTTTTTGCACTGAATGCAGAAACACTAGTTTAACAGGTGAGGAATCCACTCTTTCCCCAATAGGAGGACAGGTAGAGTTAGCTTTTGTGCTCAGGTCTGTTTTATGCAGGTGAAGAAACAGTACTATTTGTCTGCATCAGTCACAGAAAAAGTGGATTATCCCTGGTGGCAGGTTGATAATGTTTCTGGTTATATGACGGAGTTCAGGATGGGCTAAAGGAGCCGTGTGCAGGGTGTGATCCCGTCTATACAGGCAGCTTCAGGTTCAGTGGCAGAGGCAGCAGCCTGTAGCTCTACTCCCGGTGACAGATGCAAACAAGGATTTGTCAGACATTAGTCCCAACAGTAACGTGAGCTGAGAACTGTGAGTCTTGATTTTTGTTTCCTGACTCTAGATGAGTTGATTAATACATTTCAAATAGCGTTTGTTGAAAACATGACATCACCAAGGCAGATGCTGCGTCTTTATCTCTTTCACACATAGCGAAAAACAGTAAATCAGATTTGGTGTTTTTACAAGGTTCACCCTTACAGCTGAAGGGTTTCTGAGCACTTACATTTACTACTGACTTCTTAAGTTAATGTCCCTCAGTCCAAACTTCAAATACCACGATGTGAACACAGTATTAGGCTACATATCTCTCACAGCGCTCACTCACTAAGACTCCTGCACTGTTCTCCTCTGGTTCTCCTCACACCACAGCTCACTGCTCTCCTCTGCCTATTATTCCTCCTAATCCTGCCCTGTTCCTGCTCTCCATTCTATCTAACGGCATCATCATTATAATCTTGAGGACCATCAGGTGTATAGGAATACAGATTGTCTTCCTCTTCCTTGGCAGTGACAGTCTAATCCATGTTCAACAGAAGCAGAATCAGCAGGACTCTTCTCTGTGACATCACATTCAAATGACAGTTTTTAATGCAGAAGTAAAAACTAATGTAGTAAAATCGTCTCCAGGAAGACCCTGTGTTTTACTTATTTAAATATTCTTTTAAACATTATCTGAAAATTATTTTCCTATGATTTTTTTAACTGTTGTCTTAACCTGTAACATGCTCTTTAAGGTCTTGATCAAGATTCTGGGGTCAAAGGTTAGAGATTAGAGCTGTGGGGTTGGAGTCTGGATCAGACTGTTCCCTGTGTTTTGTACCTTGTATGTTCTTGCTGAGCGACTTGTTGTGAGCGTTCAGCTCCTTCAAGCTGAGCTTCTTTAAATCACTGCGTTCCAGATGTCTCCTCTGAGCGGCAGCTTCAGAGCGAGCTGCAGACTGAACACAGGGGAGAGAGAGAGAGAGAGAGAGAGAAGATCATGTCACTGTCACACCAACACCTTAGGGAGCAAACACAGTTCTGAAAACCATCCAGAGGAAGAAGAGGAAGAGGTTGATGAAGGTCAAACATCTCCCCTGCTCCTTGCTGATGTCTCACCGTGGCCTTATGGTCCGTCCTGAGCCGGTCTCTCAGGCTCCTCAGGGTGCTCCTGAAGCCTCTGGACTTTGGTTTCTCTGGTTTGGCAGCAGGTTGAGGACTTTTCTGGACCTGAGGCGCCCCCCTCTTCATCAGGAGCAGACAGAAACATCAGATTAACTCCTCTTTAAACAGATGTGAGGGTGTGAGTCAAGCTGAGCTGTGGTTACCCGTGTGCTGCTGCTCCCTCCCTCCTTCTCCTCCTCCTCCTCTTCCTCACTCTCACTGTTGTTGATGAAGCAGAGCTGTAGGTTCATCTGAGTCTGCAGGCTGCAGGGCAGAGCAAAGAGCACAGGTCATGAAACTTAAACAGGTTAGAGGGAGATATGACCGACGTGTGTGTGTGTGTGTGTGAGGTCACCGTGATGTCAGAGCCAGCACATGGCTGTTACAGGCGTCTTCTCGGTCCTCCCAGCTCTCCCCTCTCCTCCCTCTCTCCTCCATCCAGCCGACAGGGACTCTGCTGCGGTCTGGGGATAGGCCCTGATAACACACACACACACACACACACACACACACACACACACACACACACACACACACGTTTCCTTAGTTAAAGTTTCTAATTTACTTTGTATCTAACTCCACTCATACACAGATTTGCGTCTATATCTGACCTTCGCCTTCTTCTCCTCCTCCTGCTTCTCCAGCTCGGCAATGCGCAGGCTCAGAGCCTCCCAGTGCATGATGGGAAGGCCCAGGTTATCCTCACCGTAGCCTTCCTGCCACACCATGGCTGCCCCCTCTGAGCCTTCATCCTCCTCCTCCTCCTCCTCCTCCTCTTCCTCGTTATCAGCAGCTTCATCCTCGTCAGAGAGCCTATCGTCCTCGGCCTCGTTGCTCTCTTTCTCCTCCCTCTGTCGCTCCTTCTCTCCCTCCATCCTGCAGACAGGAAACGGTTGAAGAAGCGTCAGTTCAGGTTCAGCACCGTGAGCACAGACCTCTGCAGCGTTTACTGAGGTGAGAGGACAAACTTCACCTACCAGACAGAAGCCTCCAGCAGAACCAAACTCAGGCTAAGGTTGTAGATTTCAAGTCCGATTTGGGGCTTCATTTGCAACCCCCAGAGGTCAGGGGCGTGGCCTTATAATAAGTATCATTTGATAAGTAATTCTTAGGTTTGTGATGTCAATTCAAGTCTGAGTCATCCTCTGTGTTTATCTTCTGGAAGCAGGTTTAACCAGACAAGCTTCTCTGAGACCTCTGTGGAATGGTAACCACAAACATTAAAGAGGGGGTACTGTTCTGCTTTGAGTCTTTGTTCTGTCGCTCTAGTCCCCTTGTAGTATATTAACATGATTTATAGTTAAAAAAGAACCTTCATGAGTCAGGACCTTATGGATACAGGAGGACCTTATGTAATGACCTCATCATTTCAAATCTAGTGAAGATCTGGTGCTACTTTTAGAACACAGTGTTTTGAGCAATTTAAAGGCAAATTCAGAGATTTCTACAACATAATGTAGAGGTTTGAGAATCTGCACGCTTAGTCTGATTATCCAGCACTGGTACGCTATATAATGTCTAAAATGTGGGACAGAAAAGATGGTATCCCCTCTTTAAATAGCTCCAGAATAGGATTGGGCAGTAAATTGCCAATCAGATGAAAATGCAATGTGGTCTGCTGCTATCACACACAGTGTAATATTTCTTTAACTTCAAGCAGATACCAGATGAATTTTTAGTAGTAGATGGTTTCTGTTCTACATTCTGTTACTCAACCAGAGACAAACTGTTGAAACTTACATTTGCAAGAGAAACAATCTAAGTGGTGAAAAGTAGAAAAAAGATACACCATTCCTACTGTGAAACACAAAGGTGGATCACTGATGTTTTGGGGATGTGTGAGCTACAAAGGTTCAGGAAACTTGGTCAAAACTGATGGAAGAATGAATGCAGCATGTTATCAGAAAATACTGGAGGAAAATTTACACTCATCAGCCTGGAAGCTGTGCATGGGATGTTCATGGACATTCCAACATGACAATGATAGAAAATGCAAGGCCAAATACACCTGCCATTGGCTACAGCAGAATAAAGTGAAGTTCTGGAGTGGCCATCTCAGTCTCCTGACCTCAATGTCACTGACCCACTCTGGGGAGATCTTAAACCTGCAGTTCATGCAAGGATACAGGACTTGGAGCCTTTTTGTCAAGAAGAATGAGCAGTTTTACCATCGGGGACAATAAAGACCCTCACACACAACTGCCACAAAAGATTTCAAGCCATCATTGTTGTTAAAGGTGGCAATACAAGGTACTGAGAACTTGGGTATGTAAATATTTGATCAGGGTCATTTTGGCAGTTTCTGTTGTCATTATGATTTAAAAAGAGTAAACACAGTTGTTTGTGAATAAATGGCTTCATCCAACCACTAACCATGAGTGACAGAAAAGTTTTTGTGTTAATATTCATATTCTCTAAGACAAGGCCAAGAAATCATAAACTCTGCCAGGGTATGCAAAATTTTGAGCAGAACTGTCTAAATAAATAAATTCTTACAGTTCTGCCTGAAATTTGTGTTTTTCTTTTTCAAAACAAGAATGAATTTAAAAAAAAATACCCTTCAATATGGCAAATGATATGAAGAACATGTTAGATGGGGGACCTAAAAATAATCGCACAAGAAATCACAGTGTAAGGAAAAATAATTGCAATTATTTTCGACAATCGTTCAGCTCTATTCCAGAGACAGAAGGCTGAAGGTTAGTGAGCGTCTGTGTCAGAGCTCTCTGTGGGTTCAGTGCCCTGAGCTCCATCAGAGCTGTGTTATCATTTAGAGGAGTTAACGTTTATCTTCACCAGTCACCAAATCACTGGTTTGATTTCCCTCAGGTCTTCATCTGTGTGTCAGCGGCACAGTGTTAAACTCTCTGACTGATCTCAGCCTGTGTTCATCAGACTGATTTTATGATTCATGTGGAGCTGCAGGTCATCACATGACTCAGAGAGACCAGGACTGAGGTCAGGTTCTTACAGCAGAGTCCTGACACTGGCTGTTTGTGTCACAGTTAGGCCATGTTTGAGATGCAGGCTCATTCTAGCTTTGTCTGAGTCAGGATGAGGTAAGGAGGCGGGGCTTCAGCCTCCTCACTAACAAGGTGCCCACCTGTCAGTCAAACCAGCCACGCCCTTATGCAGACAAAAACTCACCAGTGTAATGACTTAATAGAAAACTTGATTAATAACTGAAATGATGTATTCAGACTAATTCCACGTTTTGAGCCACACAGTAAATATTTTTATTTCTGCATTGAAAATTGGCTTTTTGAAGGGGTGTGTGGTTTCTGCTGTTCATGCACACTGCCTCTCGTGGACACCCCAGGAACTGGAAATTGTAACATCTAACAATAAACACTTCATTAATTTGAGATGAAAAAACAAACTAATACTACCATATTAAAGTTTCCTTATTTGGGATCAATTAAGCATACATCATTTCATTACACTTCAGCACATTAGAGCTGGTTTTGTTATTATAGTCTGGGTCTCAAAACTTTATTCTGGATCTTGAAACTAGTTTGGTGTTTAGGTCTGGATCAAGAGCTGGTTTGGGTTTTTTTAAGTCTTGATCTTGGAGTTGGCTTTGGTGTATTAGTCTGTGGGCTGGTCTTGTAGTTTGAGTCTGGTCTAAGACGTAGTGTTAGTGTTTACGTCTTGGTCTTGGAGCTAGTTTTGGTGTTTCAGTCTTGATCGTGGAAGAGGTTAAATGTTTTGGTCTTGAAGTTATAGACTGGACAAAAACTGTATTTTGTTTTTGAGTCTGGACTTGGAACTGGTTTTGGTGTCATGAAACTAGTTTTGTGATTAAGTCTTGATCTTGGAGCGAGTTCTGGTGTTCAAATCTGGGTCTTGGAGCTGGTTTTGGTGTTTTAGACATGCCTTGGGGCTAATTTGGGTATTTAAGTCTGGACTCAGAACTGTTCTTTGTTTTAGAGTCTTGACTGAGAGCTAGTTTTGGTGGCTACGTCTGGTTTTGGAGCAGGTTTTTGTGTTTAAGTCTGGTCTTGGAGCAGGTTTGGGGATTTTAGTCTGAACTAAGAGCTGGTTTTGTTGTTTGAGTCTGGTCTTGGACTTAACTTAGTCTGACCTCGGAGCTGGCTTTGTTGTTTGAGTCTGGTCTTGGACTTAACTTAGTCTGACCTCGGAGCTGGCTTTGTTGTTTGAGTCTGGTCTTGGACTTAACTTAGTCTGACCTCGGAGCTGGCTTTGTTGTTTGAGTCTGGTCTTGGACTTAACTTAGTCTGACCTAGGAGCTGGCTTTGCTGTTTTTGTCTGGTTTTGGACTAAACTCAGGCTAAACTAAGAGGTGGTTTTGGTGTTTGTGTATGGACTTGGACTAACTTTAGTCTGAACTAAGAGGTGGTTTTGGTGTTTGTGTATGGTCTTGGACTAATTTTAGTCTGAACTAAGAGGTGGTTTTGGTGTTTTGGACATGCTTTGGGGCTAATTTAGGTGTTTCAGTCTAGACTAAGAACTTATTTTTTGGTTTAGAGTCTTGACTGACAGCTAGATTTCATGTCTACGTCTGGTTTTAGAGCTGGTTTTTGTGTTCAAGTCCTGATCTTGGAGGTGAATTTGGTGTTTAGATCTGGGAAAAGTAATAGTAATGACGTTAGGACATAATTTGGAGCAAGATTTGGTGTCGTAGTCATGCCTTGGGGCTGTTGTTGGTGTTTTAATCTAAGTCTTGGAGCTGGTGTACTCCTGTATTAGGGCTAGTTTTGGTTTATAAGTCTTGGAATTGCAGGTTTTGGGATTTTAGTCTAAAGCTAGAACTGGTTTTGTTGTTTGAGTCTGGTCTTGGACTTAGTCTGACCTAGGAGCTGGTTTTGGTGTTTTTGTCTGGACTTGGACTGAACTAAGAGCTGGCTCTGGTGTTTTAGTCTGGTCTAGTATTAAACTCAGTCTTAACTAAGAGCTGGTTTTGGTGTTTAAATCTGGTCTTGGACTAAACTCAGTCTGAACTAAGAGCTGGTTTTGTTGTTTGAAACTGGTCTTGGACTAAACTCAGTCTGAACTAAGAGCTGGTTTTGTTTTTTTGTCTGGTCTTATACTAAACTTAGTCTGAAGTAAGTGCTGGTTTTGTTGTTTGAATCTGGTCTTGGACTAAACTCAGTCTGAACTAAGAGCTGTGTTTGGTGTTTTTGTCTGGTCTTGTGTTTCACTTTGTCTGAATTAAGAGCTGGTTTTGTTGTTTTAGGTGGACCTGGTCTCTGTAGTCCTCCTCGGCCCTGCCCTGAACTCAAACTAAGCCTCACATTGTTCAGATCCCTGCCTAAATCTGATCCTTTCATTGAACCTCACACTGTTCTAAAGTCACTCACCTTGGCCCGGTCCAGGTGTGTGTGTCTCCTCCAGGTGTGTGTGTGTGTGTGTTTTGGGCTCGTTTTCAGATGAGTAGGGTCCACTTTTGCCACATAGCTGTCCTCCTTCAGCTCCTCCTCCCCTCTCCTCTTCCTCCTCCTCGCTCCATCAGAATTTCTCGCCCAAACTTTCTAACCCGCCTAGAAGAACTCCTTCCCGGCTCCTGTAGAAACCTTCAGTCCCGTTCTGCGTTGACCCGGGACACTTTTAGTCCTGTTCGGGCCGGTTCCTCTCCTTCTTTTCTAACGGAGCTCCAGCTTCAGACAAAAGATCCAAACTTCAGGAATTTCAGCAAAAAACAAGTAACCGAGAGAAAACTCTTACCGTGCAACTTCCGGTATGAACCTTCAAAATAAAGCGGACTTCAGCAGCTGTGATAGAAGTCAGGACTTTCTCAAACTTCTTCATTAACCCTCTGATGCATGAATTATGAAAGCCAGTGTCTGGATTTTTCCTTTGAGTGTTTTTATTTGTCTAAGGCATGAAAAAAAGTTTTCAATTTTTTTTCTCCAAATATTTGTAACTGAACATTCAACATAAAAAAGAGTGACATTAATGTAAACATAACTATTTTTTTGTTTGACTTCCTTTCTTTTTTTGTTTTTGTAATTACATGAATAATCTTTTTTTAATGCTTTGAGAAACATTTTGACTCTCTGTCATCCATTTCAACACTGACAAATGTATAGTTATTACACTGTTTTACCCTCAAATGTTTGTCTATAACTTTTTTTTTAAATATATATGTTTTGAAAAAGAATTGAAAACAGTTTTTCAGGTCCTAAGAAGAATAAAAATATCCTGTCAGAGGCTAATATGAATTTCCACCACATGAACCATTGTATTTAGGAGTAAATAATTTTAAATAGGTCTCCACTGTTGTGACCACTATGCACCACAGGGTTAAGATCATGGACTGTTAGGGTTTTGTGTTTGATGTAGTGTGTGAAACCAAACATACATGTACAGGCAGGGTTGCCAGATCTGACCAAAAGTTTCCAGCCCAAACAACAAAAACTCCACCTCCCTAATAACCAGCTACCTCTATAGAAACTCATGTAGAAAACAAACAAAAACACAAAAACCAAAATTAAAAAAAATAGTTCAGCTGAAGAACTGGCACTTGGACACACAACAAAACCAATACTATCTTGTAGCACCCTGTACTTCTCTACCATGCTTGGATTTCTGTGGTACAACACTTGCAATGAGCATTAAAGTTACACCGTGTCAAAAGAATGGCTCAAGAGTAAGGCTCCAGATCAGTCCCCTATTCCTTTCTGTATACTTCTTGTATTTTACACACTTAAACGTCTCACAGTTCCAAGTCAAAGCTCGAGAGGAAAGGCCAACACACCTCTGTGCGACTTGGTTGAACTCTGAACCCTGTTTTGGGCGCTTACAATCGACAGTGACCAATGCTACATCAGTGACTCTTGTTTAAACCAGGACTATTACTGATAGATGATGTTAAGTTGGACTGATTCTCTCCATTCAAAACAGTCAAACTTATGACAAGGGTTTACTCAAATGCGTGAATCTTAATTTTTTGATGGCAGGTATTTTGTAGATTTTCACCCACAAATATTTTCTACAAACCCCCTTGATATTGTGAAAAGCAGCCCAAATTTTAACAACCTGCTCAAAGCTAATTTACCAGCCCATTGAATTCAAAAGCAGCCCAATCTGGCAACACTGTACAGGAGACCATGTGTCCTCATAATAAAGTTTAATTCACTTTAACTTAGTGGCTCATGATTAATTCAGGTCTCAACTGGTTCTCACAATCCTCCATTAAGTTTGAGCCACAATAAAAAGCTTAACTGATAATAGAAAATCTGTCACTGTACTTGTTCATTTTAAAAATGCTTTTATTATGAAAGTATGTTTCCGGTTAGGTCATATGATAAGTCCGTGAGCTTAATGCAAAGGAGATGAAGGTGTCTTGTTTCACTCTCTTATAATTTATTTTTTACTTTAAATGTTGTTCACCCTTATGTTAACCAAACATTTTCCTCACTGTGATATAAACTTAAATTACATTTCTGCCGCAGGTATTTTTCTCCTGTCGCCTGAGATGCAACGTCACGTGACCAAATGAGTTCACACATGCATCTGAAATGTTGCGTTCACGTGCACAGGCCTCCTCCCCCCTCCAAAGTGTGAGACCTGCGACAGGATTCAAACTACAGACCCATCTGATCTCTACTCTCTGTGGTGTGATGTTATTATTAATTTTTTTTTTAGAGTGTTTTATTATCTGCAGGTGAATGTTTGAGACTGATGAGGAGGTTTATTCCACTGAGACGGGTCATTCTCAAAACAGAGTGAAAATGTGTCTCTAAATTTTCCGGACTCTCAAATGTTTGAAAATTTAAAAATCATTCAGATCAAACTAGAATGATGTTACTCTGTAGGTGGTTCCCCAACCTTTTCCACTTTAGGGCCCACATTTAAATCTCACAAATATTCGCGGCCCCCCTCTAACCCGATAAGTACAGAGGCTGTAAAATGCCTTGTAAAAGCTTGATGTGTAACAAAGACCGGAAATGTAAAAGAAAATATGTAATAACTGGTCAAAAGATGCTTAGTAATAACCAAAATGTAATAACCATGTAATAAACATGTAATAAACAAAACAATGTAACAACTTGTTAAATTTGGGGTCAGTGTTTACATGTTTGGGTAATACAACATTTGATTTATTACATTTCAGGTTTTATTGCTTTTTTAAAATTACTTTTCAGGTCATTGTTAAATTTAGGGTCATGTAACATATTGAGCTTTAACATGCCTTATAAAAGAACTTTTCTTATACACGTAAATTTGAACATGTTTGGTATTGTTTAATAGTTAACTGAGTTTTAACATCTTAAACATTATTCTGTATGTTTGTATCTTCATATAACTACCCTCCACTAAAATTCAGACTATTTTGGGAATGATTTGGCAGCCCACTTGCAATACATCCATAGCCCACCAGGGGGGCTCAGCCCACAGGTTGGGAATCACTGCAGTACCCACTAAATAATGATGGTGAAATAAAGTATTTTTAAAAAAATCTGTCCCCTGATTTGGTGTCATTGGTGGTACTGGTATCACAGACCATTATTTTGAAAGGTTAAGAATGAGAAAGAACTCCCAGGGTCAAAGATCAACAAAGAAAAACAGACATTCAAGACAAAACATGGCAGGTGCTTTTTTAATGAGTAAAAGCAAGATGTTTTTTAAGAAAATGTCGTTTTCAACCTATTTTTTTGTTGTGTCATTGGTGTTACCTTAAATTGCACTGGATGGACACATTTTCATAAAAGTAACAGGTTCATAAGTACAATTTATAGATCATGAAATATTCTCTCATGCTAGCTTTGAGCCAGATTTGACACCATTTTGTGAAATTAGTCAGTTACAGATATTTTTCATTGGTGTTACCACCCTTTTCTGTAACACCAGTTACTGGGCTTTTGAATATAAATAGACTGTTTAATCTCAAAATGAGTAAGAAGGTTAAATACTTTAAAATCAACTCCAAAAATTACTGTATAATTTCATTTTTTCTTTTGTTTTGTTATTTATTTATTTATTTTAGCAGTTTCTAAATGTTGTAATACCTCCAAAAAACTCAGTAACATAAAACAATACAAAAAAACCCAAAACAAATATATTGGATGTTCATTTTAGTTAATAACATGGTCCACATAAATACTTACCATTAAATTAAATGGATGAAAACTGAATTAACTTTTTTAACTTAAAAAAATCCCCATATTTTGAAAATAACCTGGACACAAACAAGAGTCATTTTCCATCCTAAATTAACCGAAAATAGAGGAAAATACATTTTAATACAAGTGTTATTGGTCATTTAGTTGATTTAACCCTCTGATGCATGAATTATGAAAGTCGGTGTCAGGATTTTCCTTTAAGTGTTTTCATTTGTCTTAAAGCATGAAAAAAAGTTTCCCCTTTTTTTTTTCCCCCCAAATATTTGTAACGGAACATTCAACATAAAACAGTGTGAAATTAATTGAAATACAACTTTTTTATGGTTCGACTTCTTTTTTTTTTTTTTTTTATGTATCCAAGTGACTCTGACTCAACTTTAACACAAGCAAAGTGTTAATAATTTCCATACACAGACACTGTTCTGATGCTGACACACCAGCTCAATGACTCACTCAGATTGTGACATCATCCTACATGAAACTGTTTGGTGGAATAAAATACAATAAGTCAGCTCAGAAAAACATCAGAAGAAAAAAAAAAAAAAACAATAAGATAAAGTTGTTTCTGGACCACACTCAAGAACTTAGAAGTTTCCTATCATACTAATATTTTACAACACTGGTTATTTTTTTACATTTCTGACTTTGTAAACATGAAATTTGAATGATGCTTCATTTATTAAAGGAGTATGACCTATGTCACTTTTTATTGATTTTTATTTTCCAGGGCTGAAGTTTTACAGTGTCACCCTGACAGGTTTTGTAGTTCTGCTTTTTGAAGTGTCAAACTCTGAAGTCTCTCAGCAACACTTAGCTCATCACTTAGAAATGATCAGTTTTTAAAAATGTTTTCATGAGAAGTCAAAACAAATTATATTTAAAGGAATAATCTAAGCCTATCATAATCTCTGATTCTTAATAGTTTAAAGATGAACAGCCCTTTCACTTTGCTAAGTTCAGATATAAACTAGTAGACAAAATAAAATAATCTCAGTTTAATTTTTTTCAAACTTTGTAATATCAAGTGGCCAGCAGGGACAGATGATCTGCAAAAGCCTGAAAGATCCGTACTGAGAGAAAAGAGCTTCAAATGACTGAAAATCAAACACACAAAAGACTAAGAAAGAAAAATATTGAGGGTAATGAAAATCTGAGCTGCAAAAAATACAAAAACTTGATTAAGTGTTACTCCCTACACTCTTAACCCGAATTAGTTGACTTTACTAGAAAATTGCGTGGAAACCCGTTGCCTTATACCACTTTAGCTTTTACACAACCTGATACTAAAGAGGTTCAGTTGTTTAAAAACAGAACCTTCATTTTTTGCAGTAGTCATAATGAGTTCATATTAGTAGCCTTTACTCTAAATCATTTGTTCACATCAATGGCACTAGTTATTTGTACTCATCATTTGTTACAAGTCATGATTCTACACTGCAAAGAAAATCCTTTTGTTTTTATGGTAAAAAACTGGCAGCTGTGGTTCCAGGGGAATTCTGTAAAATATACAGTAAAATTGTGAACAACTTTACAGAACAACCTGTCAATTTATGGTTAGACATGTTATTATTAACTAAACATTACATTTTACCTTGTAACCATGAGTGAGGAGGACACACAGTGGATATGAGAGCCTGCTGTACATGGATTAATCACGTAGGTAGCACGGGCTATCTTTGCCTCCCATTTATGTCCGACAGATACGAGGTACTGTATCTTTACGACAGATACCGTATCTGACCTACAGTTTCCCTTGTTATTTATTGTCATAAAAGAATACATTTTAAGAACTACTATTAAGGACACTTATAAAACAAAATCGAAACTCAACTTGTTCTTCTAAAATGTCAAGTACAAACTGTAAACACCGACGGGTACCTAAACAGTACATGACTGTAAATTATGGTGAAATGCAAGCAGGGGATGTCAGTCTACACCCCAGAGTATAGACAGCCACCAACACCCCAGGGCA
>RPOG01006247.1:0-22658 GCA_008086565.1 Thalassoma bifasciatum | reverse complement strand
ACACACACACACACACACACACACACACACACACACACACACACACACACACACCTCTCAGACCCTCAGACCCTCAGACCCTCAGGGATCAGCTGGATCAGAGTCAGTCCTGAACATCAGAGTTCAGAGGGTTAAAGTTCACCCCCCCCCCCCATTTGATTTGATGGAAACATAAATTTTCACTTCATCCAAAATTTTTACTTTATAAACTTTTAAGATTTTAACTTTTTTTCTGAAAATTGAGACAACTTTGAAAGACAGAAAGGTTGTTTTAGCATTGGAACAATTGCAGAGTAAGTGTTTCCATTTTCATGGATCTGACTCTTAAAAAAGCTTTAAAAAGTTTGTTTCTCGTGGTGGTTGTGAAATTGTTTTTCCCGACTTTCTATTTAGAGTCAAAGCAGCATTTCTGATCCTGAACTCAGACCTGGCTGAATTCATCTGATGTTTTTATAAAGTTAGACACTTAAAGCTCCACTGGGTGAGTTTCCTGTGTTCTGCTCTGGTTTGGGTTAGAACCGAAGGCTCCACCTGAACTGGACTCAGACTTTTTCTGTGGTGACTCAACAACAACAGGACGGAAACATCTGTGGAGTTTAAACCAGCTCCTGAGACAGACTCAGAGTTTATAGACAGGCTTGGTGAAACACACACACACACACACACACACACACACACACACACACACACACACACAGACTTTGTATATGTACTCAGTGACACACACACACACACATGCATGAATCACACACACACACATGTTGACGCCTTCACACGGCTCCTGTCTGATCCTCTCTGCAGATTTTCCACCTCACAGCTCAATAATTCATCAAACTGATCTTCAATAATGTTCCTGATCAAACATTCATGTGACAGGAGCCTGACCAATCAAACGCAGGAGAATTAAAGACGCCGCAGCACCGCCGCCGCCGCCGCCGCCACCGCCCTGACATGCAACATGCATGAGGAGCCTGAGCTGAGGGTCAAAGGTCGGTGTTTCTGTGTGAGGAGGAGAACGATACCAGGGCAGACGACAGAGAGAGAGAGAGAGAGAGTGTGTGTGTGTGTGTGAGTGTGTGTGTGTGTGTGTGTGTGTGTGTGTGTGTGTGTGTGTGAGTGTGAGTGGACTCTGTGCTAATGGCTTTAATGAGCTCTCTGGAGTCACAGCTCTTTAAGACGCAGAAATGCAGAAGAGCTGCAACAAGAGAGAGAGAGAGTTCAGAGAGAAACCAGGAGGATGAGAGAGATTAAGAGAGAATGACTTCATACAGGAGGGGGGGGGGGGGGGNACACACACACACAGGTCACACAGAAAACACACGTGATGCATAAAAACACTCATGGACAGTGATCAATAGAAGAATGAATATGAGACGACACAAAGTGAACAAGACGGGTCAAGTTGTTGAGAAAATATAACTCTGGTAGAGACGGGACAACGTGGACAAGAATGACGCTTTTCCACTCTACAGTTCCAGCTCTACTCTCCTCGTCTCTACTGGGTTTGGTTCTTTTCCTCTAGCCCGACTACAGACTCCCGACTTATTCCTTTGCCTCTTGTAAGTGATTTGTTCAGAGTCAGAAGCTGCAGAGACGACATTCTCTGACCAATGAGTGACCGGCAGTCCGTCCACGTCACCTTTTAGTATCAGCTTTACTCTCTTAGAACCAGGGTAGAGTAGGTACTAAAAACTGGCGTCGGGCCAGAACACAAACCATGGACAAGAAGGAACAACGAGGATGAGACAGGACGACCTGGTTAAGGCAGATTTCAGGAGACACGGCAAAATGTGAAAGAAACGGCAAAATGGGGACGAGACTGCAAAATACAGACAAGACGGTGCAACGTGGACATGACAGTGGAATGTAGATGAGACAACACAACGTGGACGAGACGGTGCAACATGGCTGAGGTGGCGCACTGAGGATCACGTGACCTGGAGCAGAAATTACACCGTGGAGGAAACGACAAACTGTGCATGAGACGGTTCGGCCTTTTTCAGGAGCTGTGCTTGTTTTGTTTTAGCTTGACCCACTTTAGATAAACAAAACATCAATAATGCTTTCCTCAGCAAACACACTCTCACACACTCACACACACTCACACACACACACACACACACACACACACACACACACACACTCACACACACACACACACACTCTTGCAGCAGCAGCAGCAGAGGCTGGGAGAGGAAGTGAGTGCGGCTGTTTGAAGTGTGTTTGATCAAACACGGCGTATGCAGCACCACCATCGGATGCCACAGCCTCTCTTCTCCTCCTCGCGCCCTGAGACAGCCCAACACGCCTCCTGTCAGTTTTCCCTCTCTTCCTCTCCCTCTCTCCCTCTCCCTCTCTCTCTCACGCTCTTCTCTCCATCCTCGTCTCCCTCCGTCTCTTCCCACTCTCTGCTTTCATCCTTTCCCCCGTTTCCCTCTTTTTCTCAAACATTTTGGCGCTGATTGCTTTAACAAATCACATCCTAATTGCTTCTGACACTAATCTGGTTAAGATCCACGGCTGACAGTTTTTTTTTTTTCATCTCCGCTTCTTTTTCATTTCCTGTCGTTGTCTTAAAGAGAAACTCCTCTGAGTCTGTTCCTTGTTAAGCAGATTTGATTCACAGCTGTGCTCAAACTCTAAATATCTCTATTACTGTCTCTGCCGCCGCCACTGTCTGGCTTCACCTCCGGCTCTGGATGATTGGAGCCACAGCGGGCTTCACGCCGCCCACCCGAGCACACGCTCCTGCACACGCTCAGTGGGAAATAAGAGCTGCAGACAGAAACACCTGAAAACGGCCTCAAAGGAAAAACGTCCTAACAAGGATGTGAAGACAAAGAAACGTCCTGCAGCTCCTTCAGTAATCAGGGAGGAGAGAGGAGGCGGGGGAGGAGAACTACACACCAGGCGAGGAAAACTCAGCAGCCTTTGATTACACTCCTCAAAAAGCAGAGAGAGGATCTTTATGTTCTGCTAGAGACACACACACACACACACACACACACAAACACACACATCAAAAGGCCTGAGAGTGTAAATAAAACCCAAACATGGATCTAAAATGTGACGTAACAGCTCAGAGAGACTCTTCTCTTTCCTCAAACCCAAAAAACGAGTCTCAGAACATTTCAGCGTCTCTGAGAGAGAGAGAGGGGGGAGAGAGAGAGAGAGGGGGGAGAGAGAGGGGAGGAGGGGTGATGGGGGAGTTAAAGGGTTGTTTTGGGGCCAGAACAGCAGAGGAAGTGACTCATCATGAAGCTTTAATCCTCATCTGTACGTTTAAACATCAGTCTGCTTGTAACAACACCATCTTTATTTACTGTTCTCATCATCATCCTCTTCTTCAACATCATCATTATAAAAACCATCATCTTCATCTTCATCACTAACTCTTCCTTCTTTGATCTCATCTTCATCACTAACTCTTCCTTCTTTGATCTCATCTTCATCACTAACTCTTCCTTCTTTGATCTCATCTTCATCACTAACTCTTCCTTCTTTGATCTCATCTTCATCACTAACTCTGCTTTCTTTGATCTCATCTTCATCACTAACTCTGCTTTCTTTGATCTCATCTTCATCACTAACTCTGCTTTCTTTGATCTCATCTTCATCACTAACTCTGCTTTCTTTGATCTCATCTTCATCACTAACTCTACAATCGCTCATCTTCATCCTCCTCATGGAGCTGGTTCATGCTGAAACTGACCAATGAGAGAACAGTTTCCTCTGTGAACATGTTTGAAGTTACTCAGACTTCATCACATCTATGAAATTAAATCATCAACAGTCGTAATTATCCAATAAAACCAGTGAAATTGCTCTAATACAGGGGTTCCCAAAGGGGGGGAGATGATTTCAGTTTAGAGGGAATATCCACAGCTATCCCAGACCACAACTAAGGTACTAACGCTGTTTGGCTCAACATACCTGTGTGAAAAGACTTTCTTGGCCCTGACATTTATTAAAAATAAATATATATCTTGTGTGAACGTGGAGGATGATCTCTGAGTGTCCGTCTCCAAAATTAAACCCAGAATGAACTTGCTGTGCTCCATAGTGCCCATCCATTTCATTAGTGAGATAAACACTGAAACATTTATCCCAAAAAGTTAACTTTCACTGCAACAATGTTCACGTTTACTCAGAGCTACAGTTTATGATTATTACTTGAACTGAATTATTCTTGTTCTAATGTGGAAATGAAAGTATTGAACCAAAATTGAGTTTGCACACGACTGCAACAATGTTCGTTCACAAATTACAGAGAAATAACTTTGACATATTCTGCTTTTATTTCATATTAAACTGTTACATGTAAAATCATAACATGGTTTTCAGGCTGTTGTTCTTTTCTGTGTTGTCATAATGCCCATGTTTGGATACGCTTATTAGTGCATGTGTCCTACGTGCACGTTTTCTTATGCTTCAGTCACCTCTGGGGACAGTGGGGGTCACGAGTCTCTGCCACCTTTGTTTCGGGGTCACGGGCTGAAAAGTTTATGAACCCCTGATCTAAAACACGATTTAGACACAGATTTTGTGAATGAGGCCAAATGTGATAATGTTTTAAAAACACAACAGCTTCTAAAGTGGAGTCCTCACTAACGTTTGGGGAAATACTCAGGGATAAAGACGTTTAATGACACCTTTAGTTTTCTGTTTTCTTATGAAGCTGTTTTCAAACCACATTATGTAACAGAAGAAGAAGAAAAAGGAGCATTTCCAACATTTAAAACATGTTATTAATTTTATATTTGTGTCTGTTCTGTCTCTTCATCATCTTCATTAATATAATCAACATTTAAAACCACAGCAGCAGCTCCTCATCAGATCTGTAATTGTTGTTCAGCTCCCTGCTGTTCTCATTATCCAATCATCATCATCATCTTCATCATCTTCATCTCACTCCTGCTCATTACGGCTCCGTCCTGATGAACACGTCTTCATCAGAGCCACTAAAGGAGCGCGTTGCTGCGTCTCTTCTCTCACAGAGAAATGATGGAGGCAGAGAAATCAAACAGCATGTTAACTGAGCAGCAGGAAGCTCGCACAGAAACCAGAGCTGGGCGCCACCACTCAGAGATCCTCAGCTTCACGCCGGAGCTGCAGATGGTCGAAAAGAGCGTGTTTAAAAACGCTCTTTGTTCCAGAGACAGCAGCACGCCGCCTGCTCCGGCTGCAGGGTCTGGAGGGTCTGCACCGTCAGCTGATGGAGTCATGAGGATGGAGGCCAGTTTCCAACCTGATGACTGATCCTATCAGCGCCGCCAGGATCACCTCCATCACCTCCATCACCTCCATCACCTCCATCACCTCCATCACCTCCATCACCATCATCACCTCCATCACCTCCATCACCTCCATCACCTCCATCACCTCCATCACCATCGCCGCTGTCATCACCACGGCCTCTCATCCTCAACGCCGCCAGCTCAGATCACAGATAAAAACCTGATCAGGATTAGAGCCCAGGTGAGGATTATTCTGACTCTGATACAGTCAGCCAGGAGGTGTGTGTGTGTGTGTGTGAGTGTGTGTGTGTGTGTGTGTGTGTGTGTGACATCTGTTGGTTCTGCCTTATTAGCTCCCATTAGCATCCACTTATAGCGGGTTTGTGAGCAGAAGCGGCGGCGTCGGCGTCTTTCATCTGTTCGGATGTTTCAGCCCAGAAGCTGCACATGAGACGTTCACACATGACAATGATCCAAAACACAAGGACAAGTGGACCTGCCATTGGCTACAGCAGAATAAAGTGAAGGTTCTGGAGTGGCCATCTCAGTCTCCTGACCTCAATATCAGGATTTTAGCTTTTTTTCTAAAATTTCAACTTTCTATTTCAGAATTTCTTCCTTTTATCTCAGTATTTAAACTTTTTATTCAAATTTTTTGACTTTTTGTCGTCATTATTTGAATAATTTTGACTTATGAAGCTAAAATTTTGACTTTTTAGCTCAAAAATATGACTTTTAATCTCAGAATTTAATTATTTCTTTTCAAAGATCAAACATTACTCTCATGATTTCGACTTTTTGTCTCATTATTTCAACTTTCTATTTCATAAGTTCTACTTTTTATCTCAGTATTTCAACTTTTTATTCAAATTTTTGACTTTTTGTTTGAATAATTTTGACTCATGAAACTAAAATTTTGACTTTTTAGCGCAAAAATATTACATTTATACTCGGAATTTTGACTTTTTTTTTCAAAAATGTAAAATTAATTTCAAAATTTCGACTCTTTGTCTCATTATTTCAACTTTCTTTTTCAGAATATGAACTTTTTACTTTTCAATATTATGACTTTTTATGTCGTCTTACATAAACTCATTAAAATGAAAAACCTGTGAAGCTTTTTGTTGACAGAAATTTCTCAGGAGGAGAAAGAATCAGATCAATAATGGCGCCGGTGTAAATAAGATCTGTTGAAAACAATCAGAGACGTTAAACGGCGTGAAGGTTGGTGCAGTCGACCTGACGCCGTGAGAGTGAGCGTCTACATCATCATCATCATTTCTCCACCTGCAGCTGCTTCACTCTAAATGCCAACGTGCTGCAGGGCATCTTTAGTATGGAGGCGGCGGCGGCGGCGGCGGCGTCTCCGTGCTGAAGGCCGGTGTTCCCCCTGTAATCGCCTCCTTCTGGCGTCCACCTGCTGTGAGCGTCCGAGCGTGAGCTCATCGCTGCTTCCTCTCCGGCGCCGCTGCCCTCAAACTTCAAGAAGTGATCGTCCTTCACTTCTCAGCGATTTTCCTCCTCATTTCTCTTTGGCTCTCTTTCTTCTTCTTCTTCTTCTTCTTCTTCTTCTTCTTCTTCTTCTGTGGCCTCGTCTGTAATTCTCTCCTCCTCTCGTCCTTCTTCATATTCATGCTCCGAGCTCCCAGAATCCTTCATGTCTCTGTTCCCCCTCATTTCTACATCTCTCTCTGTCTCCGGGGGCTGAAGCAGATTCAGACACAAGTGTTCGTCTTATTATCGTCCTGCAGCTGCTCCACTCTGTGAAGAGCGGCGAGCGGCGAGTGGCGAGCCAGCGGCCGGTCCCATCAGAGCGTCAGAATGCCGCAGACTGAAGAGCGTCAGAGCGCCGCAGACTGAAGAGCGTCAGAGCGTCAGAGCGCCGCAGACTGAAGAGCGTCAGAGCGCCGCAGACTGAAGAGCGTCAGAGCGTCAGAGCGCCGCAGACTGAAGAGCGTCAGAGCGCCGCAGACTGAAGAGCGTCAGAGCGCCGCAGACTGAAGAGCGTCAGAGCGCCGCAGACTGAAGAGCGTCAGAGCGCCGCAGACTGAAGAGCGTCAGAGCGCCGCAGACTGAAGAGCGTCAGAGCGCCGCAGACTGAAGAGCGTCAGAGCGCCGCAGACTGAAGAGCGGCCTTTCTGTGAGCGGCGAACACGATCAGCACAAGGAGCAAAAAGGAAGGAGGCGACAGGAAGGAAGGAGAGGAGGGTTGATGTTTGGAGCTCAGGACGCCATCGCTCACTCTTTCACTCTTTCATATCCTCTCACTCCTAAACTCCTTCACTCTTTCACTCTTTCATATCCTCTCACTCCTAAACTCCTTCACTCTTTCACTCTTCCATATCCTCTCACTCCTTCACTCCTTCACTCTTCCATCCCTCTGTTTCTCTCTGACTTCCTCTCCGCTCGTTTTATCCTCCTCTCTCTCTCTTCATTAAACAAACTCCTGGATTTTCCCCGCGGTCGTTTCGAAGCTCTTACATCACCGTCACCGCCACAGTCATCAACAAACCTGGATAACGTGAGCGAGCTCTGTGTGTGTGTGTGTGTGTGTGTGTGTGTGTGTGTGTGTGTGTGTGTGTGTGTGTGAATCAGAGGAACGAGTTTCTTTTCCTCAGCGTCTGAAACAAAGATGTTTCCTGGCGAGTTTTCAGACTGAAGAAAAAAAAAAAAAACACTTCTAAGACGAGGATTATGAATCTAAGCCTCCACCTTAATAAGAGAATCAAACCTTAATCCTGGAATAAATGAAGAGAAACTGCAGCAGAGAAACAAAACAACAAACGTCTGGAAAAACTGACTCTGTGACCTTTGACCCGACGTTCAAAAGAGCAGAAACATCAATAAAACTTCACCTTCATAAACAAATCGAGTCATGTGACCAATGTTTCGCCTACAACACTGTTAAACATCAGCTCAGGCTTAAATCACCAGACTTCCAGAAATACGGTGGCCACCAAGGGCCAAACGCTCTGCATCACCTGAAACAACGAACATGTTGATGAAAGTTCATCACGTTCAGAAAAAGCTGCAAGAAGCAAAACAGCTGCACTGATGTCAAACACTGGTGAACTTTTGTCTTTACATTTTCTTTTCTGTAGAAAATCAGCTCAGGCTTATAAATCACCTGAAGTCCTGAAAATACGGTGGCCCATAAGGAACACCTGCCAACATTTGACTTTGACAAAACGGGAGATTACCTCGACCCCCCAGGTGCCTTTGAAAAGTTTAGATTCTGACTGTTTTGTTTGCTTTGTTTTGTAGGCCAGTTTTGTTTTATTCTGTGTTTGGATCAGATTTTAAATAGTTTGTTGATGCCTCTAAAAATAAGAGATGTTCTGACCCGACAAGAAAAATCAGGAGAAAACGGAGAAATTACACAAGAAAATTCAGAGAAAGGTCAAAGAGCAGAAGATTCACGCAGAATTTGGGAAAACAAAAGACATTAATCTCAATTCAAGAAAATTATTCTTCCCTCATTGGCAGATTTTATTTTTACTCATTATAATTCACCCAGATGTCATTTTAGTTTTTAACCCTGTGGTTCACAGTGGTCACTACAGTTACACCTATTTAAAAGTTATTTACTCCTAAATTCAGTGGTTCATGTGGTGGAAATTCAGATTAGTCTGTGTCAGGATATTTTTATTCTTCTTAGGGCCTGAAAACATGTTTTCAATTCTTTTTCCAAATATATATATATTTTAAAAAAAGTTATAGACCAATATTTGAGGGTGAAAACACTTATAAACTATAAATTATTCAGTGTTAAAATGTTTCGCAAAACATTAAAAAAAGATTATACATGAAATTACCACAAAAAAAGAAAAGAAGTCAAACAAAAAAAGTCACATTTACATTAAGTTCACTCTGTTTTATGTTGAATGCTCAAAAAAATGGAAAACTTTTTTCATGCTTTAAGACAAAAACACTCAAGGGAAAAATCCTGACACTGACTTTTATAATTCATGCATCAGAGGGTTAAATATCTTGGAATATCTTCGTTTCTCGACTCGTCAGTTGAATGTGTCTCTAGATTTTCCTCTAAATGAAGACGTGAACACTTCTGAAAGCTCAGGTTTTTTTTGTGTAAATTGTCGTTTTGACTCTAAATGGTTTATGAGTGAAAGTGTTTGGGCTCAGACTTCGGTCTCTGGGGTTCAGGCCTCGTTCTGCTCCTGAGTTTTTAACAGTTTAACTCTTAAAGCGTCTGCTACCTGCTCCTCCACACGTCAAAACTTCATGAAACTCCTTCAGGAAAAGTCTGAGAGGAGAAGAAGAGTCTGGAGCTTTTCTGACGCCTGATTATTTCCTGGTACAGACTTTTCCCCGCGGGGCTGGAGCTGAGTGACAGCGCGAAGGAGAGGAATCAGATTTAAAGAGTCAGATAAAATAATCAGCTCAGGGAAACTTCAGTCTGACACTGAAAATAACCTCAGATTGAGCTGTAAATAATACGATAAATAAAAAGCTTTAAGAGGATCAGAAACATTAATCTGATCAGAGTCTGTGTCGCCTCTTTCTCTCTGACAGACCTGAAACATGATCCTGACTCCACTTTAACATCCACACCAGCTCAGAAACTCAGAAACAAGCAGCTGAAGACACAAAACAAACACCGACCTTCAGAAAACACAACCAGACATTTAGGCTGTTTTCAGATTCTCATACTTTACGACCAGCACGTACTGATGTGTCCAAAATACAGTTTACAGTATGTGAACAAATGTGAAAGTTACAGTTTGCTGAAACTACCCGGATGTTTCCACTGATCTGGAAAATTTCTCAGTCTGCATCAGACCAGTCTACCTGGCGTACTGTTTCCCACAATGCAAAGCGCCTGGACGCAGGTCTGAATAGAAAATGACGGAAACTGGAGAAAGTTTGGGTGAAGCATCAAAACAATTCAAGAGTAAAACCCTAAAACATCTTTTAAGTGAGGAACTTACATCAATCATTATCCTATAAACATGTTTGAAATCATACCTGCATCATCAGAAACAGTTTTTCCATCATCTCTAAAAATAAAAAGTCAATCCACTCCAGATTATTTTCACTGAATAACATATGGAATAATATTAAAAATCAAATATGATGAATTCTGCTGTAACATCCACATTTAAACACAGACGTCCTCTGCAGTTATTACAAAGATCAGAGTCTCCTGGTTAAACTAATGACGTTTAAAGCGTTTTGACCTATAATCATTAATAATAACTGTAGAAAACGTCTGTGTTTAATCCTGTTCTGTGGGTTAAATTTACGACTTTTCAAACCTGAAAATTCCAACATTTTCCTTTAAACTTTAGATTTTTTTTTCTGGAGAATATTGATTCAATATTTATGAAGTTTTCCTAATATAACTTGATGATAATAAATTATGGAAAAGTCAAGAAGAAAAAATCATCAGCTTTACTCTCTCATTCCTTAAACTGGAAACCAGTGAAACAAACTACAAAACAGAGCAAACAGAACTGTCAGACTATAAACTACATTAAATACAGTATCAGTAAAGTCGTCTGTAGGAGGGGAAGGTACGAAGGTAAAACCCTGATAAAAAGCTCTGACACCACTACATCTCCCAGCATGCTTTGAGAACAGTTTGTTTTCTTCTTGTGAAAGTGAAACGACGGATGTGTCGACACATTTGAATGTTTTTATTCCTGAACAGTTTGCACAACATGACGCAGCCTAAAACAAACATCTCCACATTTTTTGGCTGCGTGTCCTGATTTTCTGATTGTATTAAATGTTGAGTCCAACCCTTTAATGAACAAACTGAGTCCAGTTTAATTATTGATGCAGACCTTTCAGTCAGATTTTTAAAAACAAAAAAAAAACAGGTTAAGTTGAACAAACCTTTTAATCCAACCCACACTTTATATAGTTACATGTTTTTAATTCCAGTGAAATATTTCATACAGATTTATTCACCTGTAACTGTCCTAATAGATTTCTTAAATTACAACTATGATAAAGACAAAACAAAATGTGAAAATAACATAAAAATAAAGTTGGATAATCTGTTTGTTGTTGTTGGTGCTGAAATGACTCAGTTAGTGCAGTTATTGTGTAAAAACAGGAGTTAAACGAAGTAAATCACACTGAGACGCTTTAAGCTGAGATAATAAATACATCAGTCTTTCTCCTCTTATCTGCCTTTAGAATAAATGAGTGTTAACAAACCTCAGGCCCTGGAGTTTTGTGGTTACACTCCTGTGTTTGTTTCATATTCAGCAGAAAATAAAACTACTGTGAACCTTAAAGAGGGGTCAACAACACCCCGCTTTAATCTGTGTCCCACCACCAGCAGGTGTTTGATCACACCTGAGGTTCATGATGCTGAAGGTTCACACACACACACACACACACACACACACACACACACACACACACACACACACCTCCATCAGGGCTGTTATATAATCTCTGACTTTAATGTCTTGTCTTCATGTTCATGTGAGAATCTAAGCAGAAAACTCTAACACACACACTCTCTCTCGCTCTCTCTCTCTCACACACACACACACACACACACACACACACACACACACACACACACACACTCTCTGGCCCATAATGTGGGTCAGAGCTGAAACAGGATGATCCTGAAGTTTGATGTTTGCACAGAGAAGACGCCTGAAGGCTCAGGGTCCTG
The DNA here is from genome assembly GCA_008086565.1 of Thalassoma bifasciatum. Taxonomy (NCBI): domain Eukaryota; kingdom Metazoa; phylum Chordata; class Actinopteri; order Labriformes; family Labridae; genus Thalassoma; species Thalassoma bifasciatum. The sequence continues at coordinate 10,763 of RPOG01006247.1, read as the reverse complement.
GACCATGAAAACATGCCAAGAACACGCCAAGAACACGCCAACGAGACGAGCAACAGAGAGACAGAGAGAGAGAGAGAGAGAGAGAGAGAGAGAGAAGACAAAGGATGAAGGAGAGAGAGAAGGAGCGGTGGTGGAGACAGATTTAACCTCAGGACGAGTTTGAGTCTGACAAACTGTCAGAGAGAAAACGACACGTCCACACGGAGACGGATGCAAATCTGTGTGTGTGTGTGTGTGTGTGTGTGTGTGTGTGTGTGTGTGTGTGTGTGTGTGTGTGTGTGTGTGTGTGTGTGTGTGTGTGTGTGTGTGTGTGTGTGTGTGTGTGGTAGGAATAAGGAAGAAGAGCCAGTGACAACACACATCACTCCACGCCACAGGGGACGCCATGGAGAGACGGTGTGTGTGAGTTTACGTGCACAGACTGCGACGGTGTGTTTGAGTGTGTGTGTGTGTGTGTGTGTGTGTGTGTGTGTGTGTCTCCATGGAGACAGCGTCCGTCCTGAAGAATGAGGGCGCGTTGGAGCATCAGCGATGGCGAGGAGTTCCTCAAAGACGCCGAGGAAGAGGAAGAAAGAAGAAGAAGAGAGAGAAGTCTTTGAAGGATAAAACCACGGGATTAGATAAGGTGCTCCTCCTGGACCAGAGAGTGTGTGTGTGTGTGTCTCCATGGAGACAGCGTCCGTCCTGAAGAATGAGGGCGCGTTGGAGCATCAGCGATGGCGAGGAGTTCCTCAAAGACGCCGCGGAAGAGGAAGAAAGAAGAAGAAGAGAGAGAAGTCTTTGAAGGATAAAACCACGGGATTAGATAAGGTGCTCCTCCTGGACCAGAGAGTGTGTGTGTGTGTGTGTGTGTGTGTGTGTGTGTGTGTGTGTACAGAGCCCGTTGCTCTGAGCACATTAGCTGCTCAGGGTGAACAAAGCCTCTTCACCTGCAGCTTTAGAAAACGGGCCAGAAGGGGCTCAGTGTGTGTGTGTGTGTGTTTGAGTGTGTGTGTGTGTTTGAGTGTGTGTGATGGCTTCTTATTAAGCAGAGAGCAGTGTGTGTGTGTGTTTAAGTGTGTGTGTGTGTGTGTGTGTGTGTGAGGAGGACCAGGATGGTTGTTGGTTGAATGTGAGATGAAGCAGCCTCCATGTTTCTGTGACTGAGAGTTGTGACCTAAATCTTGCTCCTATTGATGTGTGTGTCACACACACACACACACACACACACACACACACACACACACACACACACAGAGTGTGTGTGTTCCTCTTATATTCCCCCCTTTACTGTATAAATCCTGTTTCTCCTCCTCCTCTCTTTTCTCCTCTCTTTTCTCCTCTGTAATGATTGGTCCCTGTTTCCAGCGAAGGATCAAATAACAAAAATTATTCTAAAATTATTGCTGAATAAAATGTTTTTCCTTTTTTTTTTTTTTTTGATTCGTAGTTTTTACACCAAAAGGAAAAAAAAAACCTGCACATTAACATTTTCTTCACCAGGAAACATCAACTCACTCACAAACAAAGGACGTTTTCACTTTCATGGCTGAAATATGACAAAGTGACAGTTTAAAAACTCTGGACCAAATAAAACTGTAATTCTTAATATTGTAATATTTCCTTCTGAAATCTATGCATTTTCTTATTTTTTCATTTTCACAGTAAATCATCGTCATCACTTTTATTTCCAGACTCATGAGTCCATTTAAAAAAAAGAAACAAGCAACAACGATAAAAAACACAAAACAAAACAATAATAAAAGCAAAAACAAACATAAAATAGGCCAAAAGCACCAGAGTCTCCACAGAGACGACTGTGACTCCGTTTTGTCAACAACATGACGATAAAATCCTCAGAATATTTTAATCAGATAAATTTGAACATGAAGTTTCTGATTAGAGCCTGAAAAGTGTGAAGTCCAACAGAAAATAACTGAAGTGCACTCGTCCATTGAGGTTCGTTAAACAAAAATGTCATGGAATTTTCCTAATTCCTTATTATTCTACACAATTATTCCCTTAATTTCCTCTGTGTGTCTCAAACATAGTCACAGCCTGTATTTGGCCTCAGATACACACATTCCTGTTTATCTTCCAAAGTGAGGACTGTTTCTGTTGTATCAGGATGAGAGGAACATCCTAAGCTGAACTCATTGGTCTCATAAATAAACATAAACATCAGAAATGATAAATACTGAATACACAGAGAGGTCTGGCAGAATTGACTCTGCACTACACTGCACATCCAACTGTACTGTCTGTCTCTTCTCCTCGATCAAGCTACATAAACTTTTTCAACTTAAATCATCTGAGTCTCCTCAGTTTTCTTCATCAAGTGGTCAAGCTTCCAGAAAATTCCTCAACAAAAATATCGTTGTAACATTTTTTTAAAGTAAAAGTCAAAGTTTTTTCCGGCTGTAACGTCCGCTCTGAAAATATGAGACAACGCTGAAGTGTTTAAAGCTGCTGTTCCTCCAGTCACCACTAGAGGCAGACTCCTAAAGTACAGGAAGTTACGATCACACCAAAACAAAACAAAAGATGTTTTCAGAGCAGAAATGATCAGATTTACAGTCTGGAACAAAAACTGTCTCTGTCTGAATCACGACTTTCTCTAACGGCACAAACGAATACGGGGATTTTTTTCTAACTCGACCGTTTGGAAGATACTAAGATTGAGAGCTCAGCCAATCAGAGGCTCAGATCAGATCACGTGACCGTACAAAGGCTGAGTTTGGACACTTGTCCCAATTCCAATATCACAACGTCGACTGTTCAGCATCAAAACTCAGAAACAGACGATGATGTCACAGAGACGACGATGTTTTATACAGACGATGAGTTTTTGTCTCACAGTGAACTGTTGTTCAATGTTTGTGTTTTGCTGTATTTCTTACTGACTTTTTCGACCGTGTACAGCCCGAAAGTCACAGAGAACAAATAACAGAAAAACAAACATCGCAGCAGGAAACAAGAAGAAGAATCAGGATCAGTTTCTGAGTCTGGATCCTCCTGAAACTCAAAGTCCAACAACGAGACTCAGAGGAAAACTGACAGTGACAGGTCCTCACAAGAGCAGCAGGACCCAGGAGTGTGTGTGTGTGTGTGTGTGTGTGTGTGTGTGTGTGTGTGTGTGTGTAAAAGGCCCAGCGTGAGCAGGGACAGAGCCAGAGTCTAACAGGAGGAACCAGCTTGGCCCGACTCCACCGCCCAGATTCATTTTCTTTAACACAAAAATATTTCTGACGCTTTTAGAGACTGACGGGGGAACAGCGCCCCCCAGCACCCCCAACCAGGAGGCGTTTGTGTGTGTGTGTGTGTGTGTGTGTGTGTGTGTGTGTGTGTGTGTTTGGAAAGGAAGGAGCTCAGAGAGATGAGAAGAAAGACAGAAAGAGAGAGAGAGAGAGAGATGTTCCCTCCTGCCTGTTAAATATTTGAGGAGCCTTCTGTGGAGAAGTGATGCAGAGAGAGAGAGAGAGAGAGAGAGAGAGAGAGAGGGAGAGAGAGAGAGAGAGGGAGAGAGAGAGAAAAGAGAGAGAGAGAGAGAGAGAGAGGTTGTCAGAAACCATTAGACGGACAGGTCCAGTCACTGTGCCTCATGTCAATGAGAGACTGAGTTAAAGATGTGTGTGTGTGTGTGTGTGTGTGTGTGTGTGTGTGTTTGTGTGTGTGTGTGTGTGTGTGTGTTTGTTTGTTTATGGATCCAGTTTTGCTGAAATCATAGGTGAAGTCTCTTTAAAGATGAGTGTGTGTGTGTGTGTGTGTGAGGATGCCCTCATTGTCTCAGACAAAAGAAGCTCCCTGTGCCATGAAAACACACACACACTCTCTCACACACACACACACACACACCTTCACCTCGTGTGTGAGTGTGTCTGAAGCGCACACACACACTCTCTCATCCACAGTGTGTGTGTTGGACTCACTTGGGGTTGGAGCTGTTCCAGTAAACCGCGTGTCTGTCAAAGATGATCTTCTCCTCCGCCCACACTGACACCGCGGACAGGACGCTGAGCAGCAGCACCTCCATCACACACCTGTGCGCGCGCACACACACCATCATACACCTCCAGGGGGGCTCTCTCTCTCTCTCTCTCTCTCTCTCTCTCTTTAGGTCTTCACTTCTTCACTTCTTCTCTGCTCCTGAAGGAGAAATCCTCTGTAGATCCTGATTCTCTGCGCGCGCGTCTCTGTCTGCGCGGTGTCCGCGGTTCATGGATGGTGACGCGCGCGCGCGGGCGCGTGTGTGTGTGTGTGTGTGTGTGAGTGCGCGCGGGGGCTGATTCAAGTCATAGTGAAGAGCGCGGGCTGTGCAGGATGAGGAGATGCTCACATGTTCCGCTGTTTCCTCCGTGAGGTCAGAAACTTTCCTCCCGGCGCGCGCGGACAGAAGCGGATGCGCCCTGAGGTGAAAGCAGCTCCGGAACCAGAACCACAGGTGTGAGGCTCAGAATCCAGACAATCCGGGACCTGCCGTCATGTTTGTGTACCAGCTCGGTGCTGAAGCTGCTGCGCTTTGTTCGCGGTAAAATCCTCAGCGCGGCGCCAAGAAATCCATCAGAGAGAAGCGCGCGGCGCCTCCGCGTTCAGCCCCAACTTATCAGACAAAAACAAGCTCCACACGGGAGCAGCGGGAGCATCCTCCTCCTCTTCACTCTCTCAGCATCTCAACTTGCTGCTCTCTCTCCCTCACCCTTTCTCTCCCCCTCTCTGCGAGATTAGGTTGCACTGAGGGCGGCGCCACGCGGGAGCGACAGGCGCGCAGTGCGACGCGTCCTTCATCCGATCGCGGATCAACCTGAGACAGAAACGACACTCACCGGCTCCTGGTTCGGTCTGAGGATCCCCCACCAGAAAACACCACCTCTCTCTCCCCTCCGCTCTCTCTCTCCTGCTCCTCCTCCTCCTCCTCTCTCTCTGCGCGGGCGGGGTTTGCAGCCGCGCCGCTTCTACCGCGCCGTTCCTGCCGCCTCTGGGGACGCGTCGCTGACTCACCAGGTCGCGCTGATTCTGAGCTGAGAGTGTGAAGAGGAAAGCTGCAGCTCAGAGACAGACATTTTAATTTAAAGTTACCCCCCCCCCCCCCACGTGACGACCCCCCCGCTGAGAGTGGGAAAAACGCTCCTGCGTCTGCGCAGTTCGTCCCACATCTGGAGATGAGCAGAAAGTTCAGGAGCGTTTGAAGCTGCAGGCTGATGGATGGGGGGGGGGGGGGGGGGGGGGGGGGGGGGGGGGGGGGNCCTCCGCGTTCAGCCCCAACTTATCAGACAAAAACAAGCTCCACACGGGAGCAGCGGGAGCATCCTCCTCCTCTTCACTCTCTCAGCATCTCAACTTGCTGCTCTCTCTCCCTCACCCTTTCTCTCCCCCTCTCTGGCTCTAATCCAACGTGACTCCCGCCGCGGTGCGCCCTCGCTGTCCGCGCGTCACGCTGCGCAGCTTCATCCGATCGCGGATCAACCTGAGACAGAAACGACACTCACCGGCTCCTGGTTCGGTCTGAGGATCCCCCACCAGAAAACACCACCTCTCTCTCCCCTCCGCTCTCTCTCTCCTGCTCCTCCTCCTCCTCCTCCTCCTCTCTCTGCGCGGGCGGGGTTTGCAGCCGCGCCGCTTCTACCGCGCCGCTCCTGCCGCCTCTGGGGACGCGTCGCTGACTCACCAGGTCGCGCTGATTCTGAGCTGAGAGTGTGAAGAGGAAAGCTGCAGCTCAGAGACAGACATTTTAATTTAAAGTTACCCCCCCCCCCCCGTGACGACCCCCCCCCCCCCCGCTGAGAGTGGGAAAAACGCTCCTGCGGCTGCGCAGTTCGTCCTCCTGTCCCACATCTGGAGATGAGCAGAAAGTTCAGGAGCGTTTGAAGCTGCAGACTGATGGATGGGCTCAGAGTGGGGGGGGGGGGAGGGGGGGATGTCTGTGGAACAGTGGAGTCATTTTCCATCAGTGTCCATTAAAGCCAAAGGGCAGCTCTTTGACTGATCATAAATTGATCAAAAAGCCTCGTTTCATTTTTATTTTTTTAACTCTAACGGGCTCATTCTTCTTCTTCAGGTGTTTTCCTGTTTGTCTCTGATTCTGGTTGTAGCTGCTGCTCCATCTCTCCCTCCTCCTTCCTCTTTTTCTCTGGGATCCTTTATGCAGACTGTCCTAGTTTTGTGTCTTTGCTCTGCCTGTAAACTCAAACCTATCATTGGGGCTGGATTCAGACCCCCCCCCCCCCACCCCCCCAAACCCAAATAACCCAAATCCAGCTGCATGTTGTCTGTGCATGAATTATTCAACATCTGTCTGAGGCCTGAATATGGAAACAGCAGCTCAGACTCTGGATGGTTTGTTTTTCTAAAGAGGAGAAGAAGAAGAAGAAGAAGAAGAAGACGCAGAGTTTCAGCTCAGATTCAGCTGCTGCTCAAACTCTGAAACTGAGGCCTGAGCTCATGGAGGCCGAACACGCTGCTGCACAAACTCTGCTGCACAAACTCTGCTGCACAAACTCTGCTGCACAAACGGACGACGTGTTTGCGACGACGTGTTTGCGACGACGTGTTTGTCTGCTGCACAAACTCTGAACAAACGCTGCTGCACAAACTCTGCTGCACAAACGCTGCTGCACAAACTCTGCTGCACAAACTCTGCTGCACAAACTCTGCTGCACAAACGCTGCTGCACAAACTCTGCTGCACAAACGCTGCTGCACAAACTCGTGATGTTCATTCCCCTCAATTCTCTTTCTGATCCAACACTGAATGAAACTCAGGCTAAAATCTGTGACACTGATTCAACTCTTTACCATTTTACCACAAAGATCACAGAACCAGTCTTTGCTGTTCGTGTAACTTTAACCCTCTGATGAATCATGAATTATTAAAGTCAGTGTCTGGATTTTTCCTTTGAGTGTTTTTATTTGTCTTAAGGCAAAAAAAAAGTTTTCAATTTTTTTCTTCAAATATTTGTAACAGAACATTCAACATAAAAAAAGAGTGAAATTAATGTAAACATAACTATTTTTTTGTTTGACTTCCTTTCTTTTTTTTTTTGGTAATTTCATGAATAATCTTTTTTTAATGCTTTGCGAAACATTTTAACTCTCTGTCATCTATTTTAACTCTGAACAATTTATAGTTATTACTCTGTTTTACCCTCAAATGTTTGTCTATAACTTTTTTTATATATATATGTTTGGAAAAAGAATTGAAAACATGTTTTCAGGCCCTAAGAGGAATAAAAATATCCAGACACAGGCTAATCTAAATTGACCACTATGCACCAGCGGGTTAAACTGAACATGGAGCAGCATTAAACGGTGACTGTGCATTTATTCACTCCACACTTAAACATTCAACAACACGTAATATGTGACACACTTTCTGTACTTCTGCACTTTTACATCCTGCACTCATTCCTCACTGCACAGTCCACACTGTGCAATTACTGCTGCCCATCCTGCATTTACATCTTCCACACAGAAATAAAGAAATAAAGAATAGGTAGAAGAAAGGTAAAGAAAGGTATCAGTATTCCAGGATCGATCTGCACATCAGCAGCACAAACGCTGCAGGTGCTCAGGTGTTCACATGTGTCACATGTTTGGAGGAAGAATAAAGTTTCAGTTTGTTCCTCATCTCCATCCTGATACTTCACTGTAAATAACCATAAACACACATGTAATCTTGCTGCTGTTGTTTTACAGTGTTCCTGTGATTACTCAGCACTTTGAATCATGAATCATCATAAATTATTGATCAGAAACACAAACAGTGAATCTTCAAACTTCAGCTGCTTCCATCAAACATCAGAGTTTTTCCTCAGACTGAAGAAAGAGACTGAACCCTTCGACCTCAGCCTCCGGGTTTCTGTTTCTCTTTGTTTCTCTCTGTTTGTTTCTGTTTCTGTGTGTGTGTGTGTGTGTGTGTGTGTGTGTGTGGCCTTGGCGTTCCTCAGTATCTGCCTGATTAAAAGCCTCAGAGCTAATGTAAATAAACGTCTCCAGATGTGGAGGATCAGACGCCGACTGGTTTCATTTAGTCCCAAACTCCCACAAAGAGCCATGATGGTCCTCAGGGTCTCAGCAAACAGACCAGGACCAGGACCAGGACCAGGACCAGGACCAGGACCAGGACCAGGACCAGGACCCAGAGTCTGGTGACATGCTGGAGCAGTTAAACCAATCAGAGCCTCAGTCTGAGCTCTTCACAAACAGAAAACCCGTTTGTCATGAGGGAGAGAGAAAGTCTGAAGTTCTGCTTCAAACGTCTGAACATTAAAAATGTTTCTGCCTCTGACTCTGACTCTGAAAAACCCACAAACATCAGAAATCTGTGTTTGGATCATTTTACTTTGAGTTATCCTTCCACCCAATTATGCAATCTCTTTGCATGTGAGAGTTTCCCTCAGAGGCCTGAGTGTGTGTGTGTGTCACACACACACACACACACACAGACGAGATTTAATGAGGACGACGTCTCGCTTCTTCGGCGATTTCTTTGACGCTCATTTGTTCTCAGACTCCTTAGTTTCGTCGTAGTTTCGGAGCGCGACTACAAAGACGACGACGACGGCAGCTGCTGAAAGTGGCTCAAATCTCAAAAGTCTGCGTCGGTCGAGCTTTAAAGAGACGCCTGCAGAAAAAACCTGCTGCAGAATAAAAAAAAAAACCCTGCAGGAACAGAAAGGGTGTGCAGCTCCTTTCCTGCACAAACCTGTCACTTCCACGACCTTCAAACCTTCTCCTGCCAGGAAACAAGTGGATTCACACTGAGACACGTTCAAGAGCAGAAACCAAACACTGACACAGAAACACTGACAGACTTCAGTGACACACACACACACACACACTCCTCCTCTGTGGTGTGTGTGTGTGTGTGTAAAAGGTTAATCCTCAGTGTGTTTCTGTTCTGAAGCTGTTAGAAAAAGCAGGAAAATGCCAGAAAAGCCCAAAGAGCCTCTTCACATTAAGCCACTAACTATTGACTGTGTGTGAGTGGCAGGTAAAGTCACCTCTGCCTCCATCAGCAGCAGCAGAGAGCAACAGCGCCCCCTGGTGGTGAAACACAGGAACTGATCATTCTCTGTCGTCCCCTTTAAGAGAGATTGATCCTGAACTCTGGTCCCATCAGGACACGTTTAGGTTTGGATTCTGTATTTAACTCTTGCAGGTTCATTGATGATAAATTTAACAGGAATCCCCCCAAAAACTTCTTAATATTTAACAAAAGTTCGTTTCTCTGACACCAATAAAATCACCAGTGCAGGAGAGAAAGTTTGGAAATGAAACAGGAAAAGGTCGAAGGTTTTTATCCTCCAATAAAATGTTCATAAAATTAGTTGTTAATGTGTCACTAGTCTGTATTTGTCACTTTTTTTAAAATTTAATTTTAAATTTTGCATGAACCATATCTTAATATTCGTCACTTTTTTTGACTTTCATATTTTGTATTTTCAAGTTTTTGTAACTGTCAAATTTTGTGATTGTTTTTTTCTTGACTTTCAGATTTTGAAATTGGCATTTTTATGGACCGTGAAGTTTTTTGTATTTGTAATTGTTTGTATTTGTAACTGCTTGTATTTTTTTAATGTTTTTCTGAGTGTCAGATTTTAAATTAATCATGTTTTTGTAATTGTTGTGTTTCAGTAACATTCAACTTTTCAGTTTTGTCTGAGTTTTTCAATTCCTCAAACTTTTGTGACAGTCAGATTTCGAAGTTGTTTGTATTCGTCACATTTTTCTGAGTTTTCTTATTTATATTTGACTTATTTTTGTGACTTTTCCGTTTGACGTGTTGTGACCTGATGTTTTTGCCACGTTTTTGTGGATCAGATTTTGAATTTGTTACAATTTTCTAAGTTTCAGTTTTTCAATTTCTCAAATATTTGTGACTTAAAGAAACTTTTCCTGTTTATGTAACTGTCAGATTATGAAATTATATTTGTTACGTTTCTCTGAGTTTCACATTTTAAACCTGTTACATTTTTGTCAGCTTCAGTTTTTGGAATTCCTCAAATTTTTTGACTTTCAAATTTTGAGTTTTCAAGTTTTTGTAACCGTCAAATTTTGTGATTGTTTTTTCTTGACTTTCAGATTTTTGTAAGTTTTTTGTATTTGTAAAGTTTGTATTTATGTTTTTCTGAGTTTCAGATTTTAATCATATTTTTGTAACCGTTATGTTTCAGTAACATTTCACTTTTCTGTTTTGTCTCAGTTTTTGAATTTCTCACATTTTTCCAACAGAATTTGAATTTGCTTGTTTTCGTCACATTTTTCTGAGTTTCAGATTTTAAATTTGACTTATTTTTGTGACATTCAGCTTTTCCGTTTGTCGTTGTTTGTGACCTGATGTTTTTGTCACATTTTTGTAAGTTTCAGTTTGATTTCTCAAAGATTTGTGACTTAAAGAAACGGTCATTTTCCTGTTTATGTAACTGTCAGATTATGAAACTGTATTTGTTACATTTCTCTGAGTTTCACATTTTTGTCAGCTTCAGTTTTTGGGATTCCTCAAATTTTTGTGACCTTAGGATTCTGTGTTTGTCAAATTTCTATTCCATCATTTCTGTAACTGTTCAGTTTTGCAGTTTTTTGTCTCATCGTTAGACTCTGTCTGTTTCCTGCTGCAGTTACTGTCTTCAAAAACTAATATTAACAGGAATAAAAACCTCGTGTTTGTGTTTATGTTGATTATTCATCGATGCAAACAGCGACCTGCTTCACTAAAGGTCAGAACAGGAGGATCATGGGAGCTGAATGAAGCCGACCTGACGCTGGTTTGGTCAGAGACGTTTGAGC